>CAUYRT010031856.1:0-55955 GCA_963574885.1 Lepilemur ruficaudatus | reverse complement strand
CCTTCTGTCTCAGCCTCCCAAGTAGCTGGGACTACAGGCACGTGCCACCATGCCCGGCTAATTTTTTTTTCTTTATGTATTTAGTTTGCCAATTAATTTCTTTCTATTATTAGTAGAGACAAGGTCTCACTCTTGCTCAGGTTGGTCTCGAACTCCTGACCTTGAGCAATCCGCCCGCCTCGGCCTCCCAGAGTACTAGGATTACAGGCGTGAGCCACCATGCCCGGCCCCAGAAAGTTTCAATTTTTAAAACTCATACAATAGTGGATCCTAGGTAACCATTATCAATAGGTTCTGAAACCAGCAGGTGAAATACTGATGACAACATTGTAGCAAATGGTATAGGCTGAGATCACTCAAACCTACCCAGTAGGCTTAATGTTTCTTTGTTGGTTTTCTGTCTGGATGATCTTTCCATTGTTGAAAGTGGGGTGTTGAAGTTCTCTATTATTCTGTTGCAGTCTATCTCTTCCTTTAGAACTATTAATATTTGCATGAAATATCTTTATACCTTCACTTTCAATCCGTGTCCTTACAGTTGAAATGAGTCTCTTTTAGACAGTACATAGTTGGGTCTTGTTTTTTAATCCATTCATCCACCCTATGTCTTTTAATTGGAGGATTTAATTTATTTACATTCAAGGTGATCATTTATGGATAAGGACTTATTACTGCCATTTTGTTAAACATTTTATAGTTGTTTTGTAGAGTCTTTCTTCCCTTCTTTCTCTTTTACTTTCTTCCATTGTGGTTAAGTCATTTTCTCTAGCAGTTTATTTTGACTCCTTGCTTTTTATATTTAGTGTATCTATTATAGGTTTGTGGTCACCCTGAGGCTAAAAGAAAAGATCCTGTAATTAAAACAGATAACTTTAGGCTGATAACAATGTAACTTTGATTGCTAAAAATAACCTCTATATTTTAACTCCACTTCCCTCCATTTTGAATTTTTGATGTCACAATTTGTATTTTTTTATAATATATATCCTTTTAAAAATTATCATTGCTATTTGAAATTCACTTTTTACTCAATGTAAGTTTTTAATTACTTTATCAATGCAATGCAAGAAAAGAAAATGAAATTGTGAAGTAACATATAAAGAATATCAACTCAATGGGTAATATTCTTTTAATTAAACATTCATAAAGCAAAAATGACTAAATTTTAAGATTTATTGAAATCTGGATGATAGGCACACAACTGTTATCTTGCTCTTATTTTACAAATTAAAAAATAAATGAGCTACACAATCAAAGAGTAGAGGAGGAAAAGGGAAAATTGGTAACTTCAGAGTGGAGAAATCTGACAAACTTGATTTTATCAAAATGACGAAGTTTAACATCATCGGTGATGCTATGTAGATATCATGCTTCCCCCTGATTTGATGTGACAAGATCACATATATCATATTCTATCCAAAAACCCATCACCCCATTCTAATCATAAGAAAATGATTAGATAAATTCAGATTAGGGGACAGTCTATAGGATACCTGGCCAGTACCTCAAGACTGCCAAGGTCATGAAAAATAAGACTGAGATACTATCATAGACCAGAGAACAGTGGGAGACATGATAACTAAAACCAATGAGGCACCATGGATTAGATTCTGGGACAGAAAGAGGGCATTAATGGTAAAACTGATGAAATGCAAAAACATTAGCATTTACTTAACAGTAATGTACCAATGTCAATTTCATTTTGAAAAATATGACAAAATAATTTAAGATGCTAACAATGAGGGAAGTGGATAAGGTGTATACAGGAACTCTCCATATTATCTTTGTAACTATTCTGTAAATCTAAAACTATTCGAAAAAATGTTTGTTAAAAAAACACAAAATATTTTTTAAAATAAATTGTTTTAAACTTAGGTGAACAACATTCCATTACTGTAAAGCTGGAATGGACAATATTTTATGTCTAAAGCAAATATGATACAAACATAAGAAATAGGAAGATGCTGTCCCATTTTGACTATGAATATGTTAGCTAGTTAGCCTGAAATATTTAAACAATTCTCAGAAAACTGCAGTCACAGAGATATTTACCAGCATAACACAGAGATGTCATGATTTTCCTCCATGTGTAATATCTTTTAAGCTTGGATTCAGTTAGGACATTACTTTTTCTTCCAGCAAGTTAGGGGCTATTAAACTGTGCCATTGCCAGAGTGTTTGGCAGATCCCAGAGAATAATCAAACAAATAAAAAGCCCATGCATGCTGACCGTAGAGCAGAACACCACCACATTGCATCAACAGATGCCTTTTTTTGATTAAAGCAGGCAGCTGGTATTTTACAGAGTACATTGGGGAGGAACAATCTTCTTAGCAGTCTTGTAAGAAAACTGTATTTAAAATCTAAACTGTGAAAACCTGTTGCTACAGAGAGCAAGAATTCTGATAATAGGAAGTGCTAACTCAGCACCAACTTGCCAGGTTTACAACAGCATGGGACATAAGGAAGAAAATCTGCAAAGCAGAAGGAAGAGAGACAATTACATTAGTAACCTCAGTCTAAGGCTTCCACCAGCTTCTTAAAAAAAGAATAAATTCAAAATGAATGCTTGAATTTTAATCTGTGTATAAATAGTTGTGTTCAACCTTATGATAAGCTTTATATTGTTGTCATTCAGGAGTCTGTTTTAAAGTCTCAAAAAATACTGAAAAGTATAACTATCAACAGATATTTTCTTGTTGTTTTTCATTGACATATCCCAGTGTCTAGAACAGTGTCTGGTACAAAATAACTTTGTTTAATGACTAAATAAATGATACCTCCTATTAGGGCCACCAGCATTCATGTTTTCCGGTGGTGGCAGGGAGTCTCAGAAGCAGTAGAGAAGGAACCTGCATCCCCAGCCAATTTTAATTAGTGGAATATCTCATAAATCCCCCTTGCTGGTATTGTTAGGAGAGCTCCTGTTCCATCCAGAATGATCTACTGGGTCACTGGTTTAGTTAGTTCTGGCTGATATAACAAAATACAATAGACCAGGTGGCTTAAACAACTGACCTTTATTTTCTCACATTTCTGTATTCTAGAAGTCCAAAATCAGGATGCCAGCAGTATGGTGGGGTTCTGGTCAGGGCCCTCTTCTTGGATCACACATAGTTGTCTTCTCATTGTGTCTTCTCGCATGGTCTTTCCACAAGGCATGCAGAAGGGGTGAGAGAGAGAGTTCAATCTGTTTCTCTTCTAGTAAGAGAAGTATTTCCATCATGAGGACCCCATCCTTATGGCCTCATCTAAACTTAATCACCTCCCAAAGGCCTCACCTCCAAATACAATCACTTTGAGGATTCAAGCTTCAACATATGAATTTTGGGGGGATACCAACGTAGAGTTTATAATACCAACCTTCTGTTGCCAGCTTGAGAATCTGAAGACACGGGGTGTGGGTTACCTTTTTTTCTTGGTTGGAAGGTCCTATAAAGCCTTGGTACTCGGTTGTTTCTCCAGTTCTGAGAACCCTAATCATTTTTCCTTTGCTTTTCTACTTTTCTTTGGTCTCCTTTGATTATCTCTTGCATCATATCCAGATTTTTTATTTGTATTTAACAACAAGAAGCAGGGAGAAATGAGTCCATGCTACCTTGTTCCCATTAGAAATTGCATTTAATTTTGAGGTCAACAGAAAGCTCAGCTAAATTTTGTTGTCTTGAGCTTCCTGAAATTATTTAATAACTTCAAGTGCAGTGGTTTCTCTCCTGCGATCTAGATAGTGCCAGAACCAACTACCCTCACCTAGAGAGTCCCTGAGCTAAATATTATCTGTTAATAAAACCTACTTATAATTTGAGACATTTGGTTACTATGTAAGTGGACTCACTATATAAGAGAACAAAAAGTGGAACATTGCTTTAAAAGAGCAATATTGGACATTTTTATCTCATGTATGGGCATAGAAATGTGTTCTGAGTTGCCTTGTGATGGAATTTTCTTCTCTCTTCTTGGCATGACTGAGTCACTTAATTTTGATTTCTTTTAGTTTTATTCAGTGAATTAAGGCATAATTTGTGTATGTATAAAAATGTTTTAAGTGAGCTTGAAAAGGAGTGACAATAACTATTTTGACTTATTACTTTCTGTCTGGTTAGGATAATCAAACATTCAGCAAGGAAGAATAAAAGCACCGTAGGTGGTATAAATGAGCATGAGAAAGAGCTTCCAAAAATTTCTTCCAAATAGAGAACACTTCCCTCTCCCTTCCCTCCCCTCTTCCCACTCCACCTACGTTCTTCCCCTACTTTTAGACTGTTCTGGAAATCAGGAAGTAAAAGTTGTGAGTGGGAAGGGGTGGGGAGTGTGTATGTGTAACCAACAAGGGAATTTATTTTCTTGATGAATCATAATGATTGTACTATAATCACATATTCCCACTCACAGCCCTGAATTCCTGTGCCAGCATTCAACTCCCTTTGCAAATGGGCAAGCTGGCTCCTTCTGTTTCCTTCACCAGCTTCTCAAGTAACGTGATATAATCAGAAAATTAGAGCCACAAAGAGCCTAGAGACCATCGAATTCCAGTGCCTTATTTATACAAGGGAAATGGAGGATCTAGAACATGATAGGAATCATTCAAGTTCCTGTACTTGTTAGAGGCAAAGCTAGGGTCACAACCCACATGTTCTGGCTCCCAGGCCAGTACTCTTTTTATGATATCTGGCTGTCTCATTTCAGTTGTAGCAACTATGAACTCTCGTGCTTTAACATATGTATTCAGTAAGGCCAGAAGGTGAGAGGCTGTTTCACTGATGCTTAGGACTATAAAAATATCAGAAAAAATAAATAAATAAATGAGAGTCTGTAGTTGTAACAATTAACAATTTGGAACATATACTCAATGCTGTGGCTCCTATAGCTGTTATTCTCTGTATTCTCACATCCATTTTATCTTTATATATTTTTATTATAATGTTAGGGATATTATGGGGCTATAAATATATTTTTGTCTTAATATTGAAAATCTTTCTACTGGAATAGGACCAAGTATCTCACAGCCAAAGCCCAAATACTTAAGGGAAGAGTTGAATAGCCATACCTAGGAAAGGGTTCTCATTTCCCTGTGTGCCCAGCTCTAAACAGAAGCCCTAGCATGTAGGAAATTCTCAGGAAATATTTTTGAATGCATCCTTGAATGATGTTTTCTGTGATCAAGATATGTTTTAGCCCGTATTCTATATATTAGGACAAAGCAAGGTAAAGATACTATTAGAGTGGTTAGCAATGATTTGGGAAGTGGTTCCAAAATTAACCATAATCAGAGGAGAGTCAGAACCTGATATCTGAGGAAGTGGGAACCCAGTCTCTGAAGCCCTGAGTAATACCTGAAAGAGACGCATACTATTAAGGGATAAATTATGTGGAAAAAGTATCCCCTATAAGGTTAAGATGAAATAAAAATGTACAAGATCAAACGCTTTTCCATTTCTATATGGTCCTGGATATAATCCTGTCTGGATAAATAAAAAAGTGATCATAGTCAAGTGTAGATGAATTCATGGCAAATTAGGCAAGACTTGATTTCTAGTCATTGTGTGTCTGCAGACTGATTACTCTAACATGTGAAGTGAATGAGGAGCTTGTGCAGAACCACAGGCAGCTTTTGAAAAGCATATCAGAGATCAAGGTGGTTTGATGCAAGTTGGGAAACTGTAGAGTTAAGTCTGCACAAAAAGTGTTGTAAATGAGCAAGTTCTGATACAGGGAATTTTCTCAGGGAATCAGAGAAGAGCTGAGGAAATAGAAATAAATTATTTTAAGTGCTATATGATCATACAACTATGGAGGAGTTTGGCAAGCTGGTGGAAAAAGTTCAAAACAAGAAATTCAGTGAGATCATAATAACTATATTCAAATATATAAAATGTCCCAGAATACTACAAATCTTGTAGCATACTCTTTAACAAAAACTTTTGTTACTAATGTAATGATTGACAAACACAAATGCTGGACAAATGACATAAAGCAAGGATAGACCATAGTAGCTTCAATCTGTCTGTAATGCCAGCTATTTAAATCAACGGTGTCACTGTTAGAGCATTGGGTAGATGTTAACAGACATAAAAAAAAGTTATAGTAATTTCAAGAACTGAACATCCTTTTGAAGGCATATCAAACATTGTATCTTAAGCCTTTGACGGTGACTTTTGCAAAACTTCCTATTTGAAAGAAGCATAAATACATATTCACGTATTGTGAAGTTTCTCTGACACCAATTTCCAAAGATGCTTTATATTTCAACCTAGAAATGTTTTTTGCTTTCTCTCTTCTTCCCTTTATTCAGCATTCCCTAGTTTTCTCTTATGTGTTCAGTCCTATATTAATCATTTAAACAATATCTCATAGTCTTTAGGCTTACAAGGCTTCCTTAAACTGTAAATGAATGTTTTTAAAAATAAGATGGCTATTGCAGATTTGAGAATGGAAAGTAGAATTGTGGAGAGAAATAAAGATCACATATTTATACATATCCTCAAAATTTTCAACACATTAAATTTTGAGAGATGGTTTTCCCAAGACTTCATTTAGTCTCACATTATACAGACTTAATTCTGTCAAGAACACATATCGAATTACATCATAAAAAATCTTCTTTCATGCACCAAGATACATACAGGTTTGGATAAGTTGTTTGAGGGAAAGCATTACATATATGAAAAACAAAACAAAAACTAAAATGAGTTCATGCCCATTGGCCAGTGTTGCAGATAGAGAAGAATCTAGAGCATTTAGGAAATTTTTATGCTAATAGTTTGCCCTTATTTTTCTTTAAAATAATATTACTGCATATAAACCCAGGGCATCTACAATACGGAAATAACATTACAAGTCACAGTAAAAACAATAGGAGATATAGCAAGAAAGACTCCTTTAGGAAAAAAAAATAAACAAAATATAAATAACTAGGGGAAGGAACCAAGAAATGAACATCTTGGTTTTCAGACAGCTAAGCTTCTATTGGTGGAGTTAGAGCTGGTGCACTACTACTTTGATGGTGATTTGCTTAGACCTAATTTGTCTCAATTATCATGGGAACTTGTGATGGTTTTCTGCTATTTTATGGCTGCCCAAAAAGAGGGTTGTGGAAAACAACATTAGAAAAGAAGGGCTCTTTCAATGTGGGTTGCTACTGGCTTCTGTTACATGTCCATTTTCTCTCTAACCCTGTATGCTATATTAAAAACAAAAAAATCAGTTCTTTGTTATTGATAACATTTAGTTCTGCTCTGATCTTGGCTATTTCTTTTCTTTTGCTGGGTTTGGGATTGGTTGGCTCATCTTTTTCCAGTTCTTTGAGATGATTCATTAAATTGTTGATTTGTGATCTTTCTGTCTTTTGAATGTAAGAATTTTTATGGCTATCAATTTTTCTCTCAGGACTGCATTAGCTACGTCCCACAGATTTTGATAACTTGTGTTCCCTTTATCATTTAGTTCGAGGAATCTTTTGATTTCCACTTTAATTTCCTCCTTGATGCAATAATCATTCAGCAGTAGATTGTTTAGTTCCCATGACTTTGTGAGGAGATGAATGTTTCTGTTGGAGTTGATTTCTAATTTTATTCCACTGTGGTCTAAGAAAATTCATGGTATAATTTCTGTTTTTTTTTTTTCTAGATTTTTTAAGACATGTTTTGTGGCTTAGGATATGGTCAATCTTAGCGAATGTCCCAGGAGCTGAGGAGAAAAATGTATATTTATTGGTTTTTGGGTAGAATGTTCTATAAATGTCTGTCAGGCCCATTTGTTCTAGAGTTCTGTTTAAGCCCAGTGTTTCTTTGTTTATTTACTATTTGGAACATCTGTTCTGTCAGAGGGGTTTTGAAGTCCCTGTCTTTTTCAGTGCTGCTGTTTATCATTTTGTTTAGATCAAGTAGAATTTGCTTCATGAATCTGAGTACACCTGAGTTAGGTGCATAAATATTTAGAATTGTTATGTCTTCTTGTTGAATTGTTCCCGTTACGATTATATAATGACCATCTTTGTCTTTCATTACTTTTGTTGATTTGAAGACTTAAGTTTTCTTTTGGTTTCCATTTGTGTGGAATATTGTTTTCCATCCCTTAACCTTGAGCCTGAATGAATTCTTGTGGGCCAGATATGCTAAGATTAATAAAACAAAAGTTGGTTCTTTCAAATAATAAACAACATTGACACACCTCTCACTAGATTAACCAGAAGCAGAAAAGAAAGTACTCTAATAAGCTCTAGCAGGAATGAAAAAGGGAAAAATTACAACTGATACCATGGAAATACAAAATATCATCTATGAATACTATAAAAATCTCTACACACATAAACTTGAAAATGTGGAGGAAAAGGACAAATTCTTAGAAACACACAGCCTCCCTAGGCTCAATCAAGAAGAAATAGAATTCCTGAATAGACAAAGAGCAAGTACAAAAATTGAAGCAGCAATAAAAATCCTTCCTAAAAAAGTCCTGGGGCAGATGGTTTGACACCCGAATTGTACTAGACCTACAAAGAAGAATTGGTACCTATTTGCAGAAATTATTTCACAACATTGAGAAGGAAGGAATCCTCCCCAACATGTTTTATGAAGCCAATATTACCCTGCTACTAAAACCAGGACAGGACTCTACAGAAAAAGAAAAATACAAACCACCATCCCTTATGAATACAGATGCAAAAATTCTCAGTAAAATCCTAGCAAACTGAATTCAGGTCTTATTTAAAAAATAATCCATCATGACCAAGTGGGCTTCATCTCAGAGATGCAGGGATGGTTCAACGTATGTAAATCTATAAAAATAATTCACCACATAAATAGAAGAAAAAATAAAGACCACATAATCCTCTCAATAAATGCAGAGGAAGCATTTGACAAAATTCAGCACCCTTTTATAATAAGAACGCTTAACAAAATAGGTTTAGATGGGACTTATCTCAAAAGCCATATATGACAAACCCACATCCAACATCACACTGAATGGGGAAAAATTGAAAGCATACCCATTTAGAATGAAACCAGGGAAGGTTGCCCTCTATCACCATTTCTATTCAACATAGTTCCTGAAGTCCCAGCCAGAGCAATCAGATAAGAGAAGGAAATTGAGGGCATCCAAATGGGGGCAGATGAGGTCAAACTGTGTCACTCTTTGTTGCTGATATGATCTTATATCTAGAAAACCACAAATACTCTGTCATGAGACTACTAGAATTGATAAACAAAATCAGCAAAATCTCAGGTTACAAAATCAATGTACACAAATCAATAGCATGCATATCTGCCAAGAGCAGTCAAACTGAGAACAAATCAGAGACTCAATACCTTTCACACTAGCAACAAAGAAAATGAAATACCTAGGAATATATTTAACTGAAGAGGTCAAAGACCTCTACGGGGAGAACTGTGGAATACTAAGGAAGGAAATAACAGAGGAAATAAACATATGGATATTTGCTCATGGGTCAGCAGAATCAACATTGTTAAAATATCTATACTACACAATGTGATATACAGATTCAATGCAATCCCTATTAAAATACCAATATCATTTTTCAAAGATCTAGAAAAAAAATGATTCTATACCTCATATGGAACCAGAGAACCCCCCATTCAGCCAAAGCAACCTTAAGAAAAAAGAATAAAGTGGGAGGCATCAATTTACCAGACTTCAAGCTATATTACAAGGCTATAGTAACCAAAACAGCATAGTATGGGCACAAGAACAGAGACATAGACCAATGAAACTGGACTGAGAATCCAGATATAAATCCATCCTCATATAGCCATCGGATCTTTCACAAAGCAAATAAAAACATACACTAGGGAAAAGAATCCTTGTTCAATAAATGGTGCTGGGAAAATTGGATAGCCACATGTAGAAGACTGAAACAGGATTCGCACGTCTCACTCTCACAAAAAATCAACTCACATTGAGTAACAGACTTAAATCTAAGGCATGAAACTATAAGAATTCTATTTGTTCCCTTAAGTGTTGATCAGTTAATACTAGAAGAAAATGTTGGAAAAATTCTTATAGACATTGGCCTAGGGAAAGAATTTATGAAGAAGACCCCAAAGGCCATCACAGCAACAACAAACATAATAAGTGGGACCTGATCAAATTAAAAAGCTTCTGCACAGCCAAGGAAACCTTCATCAGAGTGAATAGACAACCTACAGAATGGGAGAAAATATTTATGTGCTACATATCCGATAAGGGGCTGATAAGTAGTATATATATAGAACTCAGGAAAATCAGTAAGAAAAAAATCAAACAACCCCATTAAAAAGTAGGCAAAAGACATGAACAGAAACTTTTCAAAGGAAGACAGGCCAAGAAACATATTCAACATCTCTAATCATCAGGGAAATGCAAATCAAAACCACAATGAGATATCACTTAACTCAAGTGAGAATGAATGGCTTTTATCAAAATGTCCCAAAACAACAAATGTTGGCATGGATGCAGGAGACAGGAACACTCATACACTGCTGGTGGGACTGCAAACTAGTACAACCTCTATGGAAATTGATATGGAGATACCTCAAAGAACTCAAAGTAGAACTACTATTTGATGCAGCAATTCCACTGCATTTGTGTATTTACCCAAAGGAAAAAAAAAGACATTCTGTAAAAGAGACATCTGCACTCAGATGTTCATAGTAGCATAATTCACAATTGCAAAGATGTGGAAACAACCCAAGTGTCCATCAATACATGAGTGGATTAATAAAATGTGGTATGTATATAACATGGAATACTACTCAGCCATAAAAAATGATGAACTAATACCCCTGTGCTATCCTGGATAGAGCTGGAGCCCATTCTTTTAGATGAAGTATCACAAGAATGAAAAAACAAGCACCACATGTACTCACCATCAAATTGGTACTAATTTATCAACACTTATGTGCACATATGGAAGTATTCTTCATAGAACATTGGGCTAGTGGGAGGAGGGAGGAGGAGATGGGTAAATTTACTCCTATTTGGTATGGTGCACGATGTCTGGGGGTTGGGAACGCTTGTAGCTCCGACTTGGGTGGTGCAAAGGCAACATATTTAACCAAAGCATTTGTACTCCCATAATGTTCTGAAATAAAAAATAAAAAATAAATTTGGTTTTCTATATGTCAAGTGGAAAAAAAATTCCACATTTCAAAGCAAGAAGAGGCTCTTTCTTAGAGAACATACAATTAGGTCACTAAATCATTGCTCATTTGGACCAGCCTCTGATGCCCCAGAAATTTAACACTCTTACATAAAGATCCTCTTTGGTGAGAAATTATAATGTTTCATCAGTTCCAATAATTAATTAAATTTTAATATTCCACATTTTTACTCTTAAAATACAAGGACATACATTATTGAGAGCATTTGAAAATATCCGTAAGTCTGCCATTGATGTAGTTGTCAACTCCTCATACATTCAAACTTGTTCATTTTTTCTGGTGACATGACTAGAAAACTGTATCTAGTCGACATACCAGCCAGTAAGTTTATTGTGGTCCATTTGGGGATAGAATATGTGTCTTTTTTGTTATCCAAAAACTATCTGTTTATACCTTCAGGTAAGGGCAAACAAAAGTCTTACACACAAAATTGTACATAAAATGGGGGCCAACAGCTTGATAGAAAATTCCATAAATAATATAGAGTATTCTTTTAAAAATATTCTATCACCCAAGCTCTGGGTAACACAGAGGTCGATAGCTGATATTGTGTGAAAAAGAAAGGTATTGTCAACATGAGGCCATGCTAGAGAAAGTCGTGCTCTTGCCTTTCTATCATAAACAGCTAAAAATCGATATTATTTTCAGATATTTGACAACAAGCAACACAGGTCGGTGATCCTTAGAAAGGAGAAGCAAAGAGGTAGCTCTGTGACTGCACCAGATTTCTCTGTGGAGTAACTTTTGGGAGGGTGGTGCAGAGAGGGGCGCCCAAACACAGCACTAGGCACTTGCTGAGTTGAGAAAACAAAGATCTGTTTTCAGGAAAAGAAGCCAGTGAGAATTTTCAAAGCTGTTTACTACAAAACAGTCAACTATGCAGAAAAATATAGTCCTAAAAATCTGCATGGGGCCCCCTTGTGTCTGTTACTAAATAATAAGTTATCCATGTATAGGGCGAAAGTCCATGAAGCCGGCAAAGAATGATGGAGAAACTGATAGCTTAACAGCTTCCAAAGCTTACACAGGGCTGCGACACATTCAGAGTTATCTAAAATAGAAAATCCCCCTGGAATACCAGGGCATTTCATCAAAATCCCAGAAAGGTAAAACTTTAAAGTATGACTAAAATAACCCTGGAATAAAAGCTCCTAGAGATCTTTCCAAAAAACCCTAAAAATACCAAGTTAATTTGCAAGTAACATAATTGCCAAACAAAAAAAATTTAATACTCTATAAAGAAAACAATATAATCCAGTTGCTCAACAATATAGCATCTACAAAGTCAAATAAAAGCATCAAATAAAAAAAACAGACTAATGAAATGTGACCCATAACCTAGAGAAATTCAGTCAATAAAAATATCCTCATAAAGGAGAGAAATAAAGCAATTAGTAGATAAGGACTTCAAAAGTTATCATAAGTATGATTAAAAATTAAAGGAAGAAAATCAAAAGAGAAATAGAAGAAGTAAAATGAGATCAGTGCTACGTCTATTGATCAAAAATGCAGTATTTAAGGAAATCCATTGAGTTGATTTTATAGAAGATTAGACACTGCATAAGAAAACATCAGTAAATCTGAAGATACAGCAATAAAAACTACCAAAATGAAGGTCTGAGAGGGGAAAAAAATATAAACTGAACAGAGATGCAGTGAGCAGCAGCAAAATATCAGTCCACTAAAACAGACGGAATTGGGAAGATGAAGGAATAATATTTGAAGAATTAATGATTAAAAGCTTTCTAAATTTGATGGAAACTAAACACACAGATCGAAGAACTTCAAAGAAACTCCAACAGAACAGACACAAAATTACACTAAGATAAATTAATACAAAATTACTGAAAATAATTTCAAAATATTAAGGGGGTACCGATGTTTTTATTGCATGGCTTGAGTCACGGCTGTAAGTGGGCCCATCACTCAGTGTTCATTGTACCCGTTAGGTAAGTTTTTGCCCCCTACTCCTCCTGCCTCCCTGCTGCTTGATTTCCAATGACTTTTACTTCCTCTGTGTACTTGTGTGCCCATCAGTTAATTCCAATTTATTAGAGAGTACATATGGTGATTTTTTTTCCATTCTTGAAATACTTTGCTTAAAATAATGGTCTCCAATTCCTTCCAAAGTGCTGCAAAAGGCATTCATTCATCCTATTTTATGGCTTAGCAGTGCTCCATGGTATACACCTTACTTCTGTTAGAACAGCTTTTATTAGAAAGTCCAAAAACAATAGATGCTGGCGTGGATACAGAGAGAAAGGAATGCCTATACACTGGTGGGACTGCAAAGTAGTACAACCCCTATGGAAAGCAATATAGAGACTCCTCAAAGAACTACAAGTAGACCTACCATTTGATCCAGCAATCCCACTGCTGGGTATCTACCCAAAGAAACAGAGGTCATTTTATCAAAAAGGCACCTGTACTCGAAAGTTTATTGCAGCACAATTTGCAATTGCAAAGATCTGGAATCAACCCAAGTGCCCATCAATTCATGAGTGGATTAACAAATGTATATCCCAGAAAAGACATAAAAGCTTGATGTTGATCACTGAAAAAAAAAAAGTTTTAGAATGGATTTTGAGACAGATGACCTGCAGCACTTATAGCTGAAAGTGGCATTATCAGTAGCCACTAAAAATTTCAAAAAAACAAAGACATGCCAAACTAACCTTCTTTTCTCTACTGGTTTATGGTAGAGGCAGAATAAGAGCATGCCACAAGCACAGTGGAAATCCAAACTCACCTAAACAAATTCCCTCCTGACTCCTGTGGTCAAGATTTTGTTAGTTGATTAAGGATTATAATCTAAAAATGCCAATAACAGGAAAAAAGTTAACAAATAAACAGGGCTTTTTGATGAGAGTTTTCCATTATTGAGAGGAAAGTTAGTCCTAGTTAGATGACAATATCATTTTATAAAAATTGTTTCTAATTAAAATAAATTTTATGCAGAGTAAAATTATGGGGAGAGCATTGATTAAAGTATATAAACTCTGCCCTTCAGTAACTTACGATTTTCCTGTCACTATGTTTCCTTGTGATTTCACAGCTTTGTTTTTGGGGGAAAAAATGTATAGTATTTGGAGTTGAAAAATCTCTAGACTTTTTTCTAGTTTCAATAAACTGTTTGCTTAAATTTCCGTAGATAGTCATAAATCTGTTTTTTCATTCAGCTCCTCTAAAGTGGCAGGGTAAGGCCACAGTTAATCTTGGATAGCATTCTCACAGTAAACTTACGGAGCTCCACAGACACGGTTTAAATTTGAAACTCCATTTAGTATTTTGTAATAACTTGTTTTTGTAAGATTTTTCTGAAGTGGTTTAAAAACCCATTATAAACTCTAGGTAAAGGCAAATCCTTTAATTAAATATGCTGCATCTGCCTAGGTACACACTGGATGGAAAATTAGAAGGCTTTTAAATATTTAAGAGGAAAGAATATAAATTGGTGAGAGAACATTATCAGAGAAGACAGGACGCATAAAGAATTGTCAAACAGAGATTAATTATTGCTCTCCTCCCCGAAAATAACAGACATAATTACAAGACGATGAAGTTAAAGGGATGACTATTGATCCATCTTTACCTTTGATTTACTCCTCTTTCTCCAAGAACTTCTTTCATTGATTTATAGAATATTTATTGGTGGAATATAAGAGGTAGGAGGTCTGAGCTCGCACGTTCTATCTCACACAGACACACACACACACAGCCCACAAGTAGTGATGTTTCCCAAAGAGGCTCATATGCCTGAATGTGTAGCCAAGAAGTGAAACAACACAAATGAAGAGCATTCAATTGGAGACTTCCAAGGTTGACCAGGGTTACAGTGTTTCAAGGAATGATGTACAGAGCAAATATTTGAGGAATATAAATACCCTTATTAGTCTCTGTATATTAATGATTCTTAGGTAGCAATTCTATTAAATGAGCCAAATTTATTTGATATTCATGTTTATCCTCAAATTATTTAAACACTTTAAAATATTCTACAAATAAAAACATATCCTGGAAACTTTCTTGATTGGACAGTTAGATCACACTCTCTCTGGCTATCTAATTTCACCAAGATTTCCACTGTCACCTATAAGTAATGACATGCTCATTCATGCAAAGGAAACAGAAAGAACCTTGAATTTTTGACTTGGAATATAAAACTACAGTTGTTTCTTTAAGAAAGAACTTTTTGAATCTATTAAGAGGCCCCAGGAGAAATGGTAGCACTTAGAAATCTGGCTCTGGAAGAAGAAATAAGAATTTTAACTTCCATAGTTCAATTACTGTCTAATGCTGGTAATGCTCAAACCGAGATCTTTCCCCTGAGATTCAAATCTGCATGTCCCATTGCCTATTTTTTTGTATTTCTACACAGATGCTTCATAGGCAACTGCATTCAACTGTGCAAATGGAGCTTGTTTTCTCTCCTAAACCTTCTCTTCTTCTTGTGTACTCTGTCTTTATGAAAGTCCCCTACAGGCAGAAGGTGGCTAAAATGGGGTGGGAAATGCTGGGCAGGCTGGTGTTGAGTGAGCATAGCCTCCTATCTCACAATGCCATCTCACATGGTAGTGGTTCATCTTTCCATGAAATGGCACTTTTCATTTTCTTTAAGAATTTTACTTTTATGAAAAGTATGCTATGAAATGATTCAAAATTTTTGAAGCTAATTTTATATATTATCAAGTATTATGTCTATCACAATTCTGAAAGTCATAAATATTCCCCCATTCTGGAATTTTCAACATTATATGGCAATATTTGGAAGTGGAGCATAACATGAGATACAGAATTTAAAAAGGCTCCAAGGGGCATGGGCCACTGTGTCCCTTGATTCAAAGCTTAAGATGGCACCACTGATACAGGAGGGTGGACCCCAAACTGGGGTCTGGTG
This sequence comes from Lepilemur ruficaudatus, assembly GCA_963574885.1. Classification (NCBI taxonomy): domain Eukaryota; kingdom Metazoa; phylum Chordata; class Mammalia; order Primates; family Lepilemuridae; genus Lepilemur; species Lepilemur ruficaudatus. The sequence goes on along the minus strand of CAUYRT010031856.1, from coordinate 39,905 downwards.
TGAAGGCAAGTGAGTTCTTGGTTTTATGCAAGAAAGAATTCAGAGCGAGCTGACAGAGTAAAGCTAAAGCAAGTTTATTAAAGTAAGAAAAGAACAAAAAAAAAAAAAAAAAAAAAAGAGGCTGCCTGCCCCCTAGACAGGGCAGTAGCTGTCTCTCAGAGAAAAAGAAAGTAGCACCTTGTGAGTGTCTTGGGGTCTTATTTTATATCTTCCATTTAATTTTATGTTAAGCAGAGGGAGGATTATTCATAACATTTCTGGAAAAGGAGTGGGGAGTTCCCAAAATTGAGGGCTCATTCTCTTTTTGAACCACATAGGGTAACTTGTGGGAGTTGTCATGGCATTTTTAAACTGTCATGGCACTGGTGGGAGTTTCTTGTAGTAGCTAATACATTATAATTAGCATATGATGAGCAGTGAGGGTAACCCGAGGCCATTTTTCCTGGCCATCTGGGTTCTAGCTGGTTTTATTAGAATTTAGGAAGAAACTGGATTCATCTTTCCTAATATTATATAGTGGTAAGATGGCAAATGTTACCATCCTGTAGGGTATAGGCCTATAGAAATAAAGTTCATGAAGGTTCACTTTGATTTTGTAAGTAAATCTTGGCCTAATGGGTTTCCCAACAAGCACATGGCCAGGATTTCTACATAGACATTATTTTAGCCTTAAAAAAATTATTCCATTGCCTAAATTTGTTCCTTTCTCTCCAACTACGTTTAACTTATGTCTCCAAATTTTCTCTCCTCCCTCACATTTTATCCATGCCACACAAATATATTTATCAAGAATGAATCCTTTATTTCGATTTGTTACTGTTCAAATTACTCTCCCGTGTCTTTCCTTTTGTTACTACACCTACTTGATAGAATAAACTACACCAATTACCTTCATTCACATGACGTTGACTCAGTTGTCAGGCAAGAATGATTTGCCCTGCCCTTAGCTTGTTATTCCAATGACTTTCAGTGGTCAGGAAACTCTCTAAACACCAGAGAGGGACATGCTTCCTGTCACTTCCTTCTGAGATCTCTCTACAGTTCAGTTATATGTCATTTAATGATGGGGATAGGTTCTATGAAATTGTGTTGTGCAAACATCATACAGTGTACTTACACAAACCTAGATGGTAGGGCCTATGATATACCTAGGCTATATGGTATAGCCTATTGCTCGTAGGTTGCAAAGCTGTATAGCAGTTACTTGTGCTGAATACTGTAGGCAGTGGTAACACCATGGTAAGTATTTGTGTATATAAACATATCTAGAGATAGAAAAGGTACAGTAAAAATGTCGTATAAAGTATAAAAATTGGTACACCTTTATAAGGCACTTACCATGAATGGAGCTTACAAGACTGGAAATTGTTCTGAGTGAGTCAGTGAGTGAGTGGTGAGTGAATGTGAAGGCCTAGGACATTACTATGCACTGCTATAGACTTTATAAACACTGCACACTTAGGCTACACTAAATTTATAGTTTTTTTCTTCAATACTAAATCTTCACTTACCGTACCATTTTTAGTTTATAAACTTCTAATTTTTTAACTTCTCGACCCTCTTGTAATAACACTTAGTTTAAAACACGAACACACTGTACAGCTGTATAAAAACATTTTCTTTCCTTATATCCTTATTCTATAAGCTTTTTCTATTTTTCAAATTTTTATTTTTTTATTTGTTACTCTTTAAACTCTTTTGTTAAAAATGAAGACACAAACACACACATTAGCCTAGGCCTACACGGGGTCAGGATCATCGATATCACTGTCTTCTACTTCTACGTCTTGTCCCACTTGAAGGTCTTCAGGGGCAATGACATGCATGGAGCTGTCATCTCCTATGATAACAATGCCGCCTTCTGGAATACCTCCCAAAGGACGTGCCTGCGGCTGTTTTTGGTTTGTTTGTTTGTTTTTTAAATTTATTTAATTAATTGATTTATTTTTAGAGTTGGAAGTCTCACTGTTCCCCAGGTTGGGTATAGTGGTGTGATCTCATAGCTCAATGTAGTCTTGAACTTCTGTACTCAAGTGATCCTCCTGCCTAAGCCTCCCAAGTGGCTGGGACAACAGGCCCACCCTGATGCTATTTTACAGTTAACTTTTTTAAAATATATATATAGAAGAAGTATACTCTAAAGCTATGTTAAAAGGTATCCTACAGTAAATACCAATAACATAGTTATTTATTATCATTATCAATTACTATATATTATACATAATTGTATGTGCTATAGTTTTATGCAACTGGCAGCTCAGCAGGTTTGTTTACTCCAACATCACCACAAACATGTGAGTAATGCATGCACTGTGGCATCATGATAACTACAAAGTCACTAGGCTATAGGTATCTTTCAGCTCCATTGTAAACTTATGGGACCACCATTATATATGCTCATAAATGTGATCCATTGTTGATCATAGTGTTTTTATGCACAGGTCCTATGCCCGGGATTACTGTATTTTCTATCCAGGGTTGGTTGAATTCATGGATACATAACCCTCGGATAAGGAGGGCTGATTGTATTTTTGATCACAATTTAGTGAATTTTTGAAAAATACTATATATTGAGCACTGGGCTAGAATTAGGAATGTTAAGATGAATTAGAAATGGTCCCTGATCATTGAAAACTCCCCTGGAAGATCTCATTCAGTAGATCTAAAATGAGATCAGGGAATCTGTCTTTTTAACAAGGGTCCCAGGTAACCAAGAAGATTTTAGAAATATTGGTTTAGAATAGTAGTTTCTAAATTTTAGCATCCCTTGGAAAGCCTGCTAAATAGCAGACTTCTGGGCTCTTTTCTCTCATGTTCAGGTTTAGTAGGCTTCACCTAGGGGTCCAGGCACTGGAATTTTTAACAAGCCCCCCAAGTTATTCTTATACAAAGGGTATGAAGATGTTCCTGTAAGAAACATCGGTGTAATAGGAGAGTAAGCCAAAAAACAGATGGCAAAGACACACAGTTAAGTGAGGACAGACAAATATTTTGTCTCCTATGATCCTACTGGGTTCTCTGCCTTTCCCATTCTGGAAGCTGCTCAATGAGAATGATCTTGACTTTCAGCAGGACTGAGATAGTTTATGGGAACCCAAGGCCCTTAGCTGATACCTAGAGCATTAACATGCAAACTCATCTAGCTAATAAGAAGGACTTATTCCCAGCCAGGAAGCTCCCACTGTTACACAGTCCACCAGCGCTGCCAGCCTACCTTATAAATATATAGAGTGGTCTAAGCAGAGTCCCTCTACTGGAGCACTTTCCACATGAGTCCAGGTGTGCCTAGCTCAAGCATTCCTCCCTGTGGGACAGCAAGAGACTAGAGGATTAAGATTATGTATGTTAAGTTGCTCACCTGCCTGTACACTTCCCTAATCAATCTCACTGAGTACCTCGCTGGTAGAGTGTGTTCCTCTGCCTTTACTGTGGCCACTGCTGACCACAATGGACAGACAGCATTACATAGTGTTATGGCTTTAGGAATGAATGAAAGAGTTCTAGTGGGCTCTCCTGGTGTTGAAATATCCTCCCAGGGAAGATTACAGGTGACCAGATAGCCTGTGAGCACAACAGCCTAGAAGTGACCAGGTCACTGGGCATACTTAAATGCCTCCTACTTGGGTAGTTGTATTCATGAGCTGTCATATCTGTGGATTCCCCAGACCACTAGAGTCCAGAAAGAAAAGGATCCTTTGGAAATGCCAGAATAGTGGATTAGCTTCAGAGTAAAACAAACAAACAGTAGGAAGGCTGCTAGTCGCCAGGGGAAAGAGGCCTGCCTCAGCAGAGCCTGGAGAAAGCAGCACTCACACATGGGGTCAATAGTGACAGCCAAAGACACTGTATGGCAGCTGCTCTCAAGGGTCAGGAAGGTACATGGGAACACAGACGGTTATGTCCTCTGCAGAGACCCAGAACAGTCTTCGAAAGACACAGGGACAAGCTCAACAAGGAATTTGAGTAGAGGTAGGGCAAGGTCCTCATCCCAAACTCTACTTCCCATTCTCTACCCCAGGGGAGAGATGAGGAGGAGACTTACGAGTATATAAGGCCTTATTATATAATGGGGCTTCTAAAGCTTTTGCTGGCTCTTTTATCTGGGCTGCCTTGCCATTATTTTGTCAAACTGTATAATTGATTTGGATTTTCTGAGTTCCTTAAATTCAGTTCTAGTGAGAGAAAAGGGTGGTTGGATGAAATCATTACCATCCCCCGATGGCTTATATTACATTTGACCAGGGACACTGCTGAGAAATGGATGTAATCCTAAAATTTGCTGCAGTCACGCAATTGAAACAATTCTGCTTTCCAGGAGTAGAGAAATGAATTGGCCTCCATGTAAAAGACTTAATGCAGGCAGAGATATTACACAACACTATTTCCCAGTTTAACAACATTATCTGACTGGAAAAATTAAAAAAAAAAACAGTCACTGGTACTTAGTACTTCACTGCGGACTGTCAAAACTGTACAGAGAAGTGCCACAGTTGTTCCCCTAACCCCACATATATAATAAAGATGACTTAACGGATGCATCTGCCAATAGCACTTGGGATGCAGCCTTGTACCAGCCTTTCCCCCCCCATAATCCTCCACAAAGAAGAGTAAGATATGATTGTCGTCCCCTATCAAGGCATCCTGTGTACAATGACTCTTCTGAATCTTCAGCTAGTAGTATATAACCAGTGAGTTGGGAAAACCCTCACATAATATGAATTGATTGTGGGAGTCCAAACATTCCGTTAAAAAATTCTTAGTTGAAAATTTTAAACATACACAAAATAGGAAGTTCATAGTTTAAATTGCCATATATATTAATATATCCTATAATATCAACCTATACAGTTTAATATCAGTATTTATCAACATTCTGACATTCTTGTTTCATTTTACTGTTCATATTTTTTCTAGTAGTATTCTGAAAAAATTCCAGATGAGTATTAATGATTTTTTTTTTTAGAGTGGCTCCACCAAGGAACTAGCTTGCCCTGCTTTGCATGCTATCTATATGCAGTCAACTAAACATGGTGGGACATGAGGATAAACATCCACAGCCCTCTTAACATTATATGGGCAGCAGCCCAAAGTGACATTCTCCAGCCTGTTTTGGTGAACTCCTGGCTTTGGGTCCACTGCCTAAAACAAGTGGTTCACTACCTACTTGGCCTCCATAGATACTGGAGGAAGCATATTCCAGGTTTGGGAGTTTTAAGACAACCAAGTCACCACACAAGTGACCAAGTTCAAATGAGACCCGTGAAACAAAAACTCTTGAAAATACGCCAGGCTTCAGCAAGACAAGTCATGCCCCATACATCCAGCCAGCGTTGTAATCATTGTGTGTGAAGTCTTAAAGATAACTGGTGCTCTTGCCAATGAGACTCTGCCAATACCCACAGGCCCGTGAAATTTCGAATTGGAGAGCTTCTATCCACTGCTGACTAGTACACAGCCTTTGAACCATGCCTGCTACTGAAGTCATGCACTAGTCTCACCAGTGGAAACACCATAATTCCCCAATTTAACATTCTCATCCTTCAGTGGGTCATCTCTGAACAAAAGTCCCATAGCTTTAATAAGGAGTTCCCCAAAATCTCCATTTAAAAATGGTTTTCTATTAAGAGAAAAGTCTGATCTTGCTTTAAACTCTCTTATATTTTAACAATGTAAAGACTTGTCTATTCTCATATCTACTGAGATGAGTTCATTCCTGAAAGTGACTGTAGTCATGGATGAGCAAAACCCGTGGCTTAATATACAAAATTCTCTAGAGTTGGATTCTAATCTTTCTTCCCAAAGTCATGCCTTGACTGCTATGGACTGAATTGTGTACTCCCTGCCCGCTCCCCAAATTCATATGTTGAAGCCATGAACCCTGATGTATGACACTTGAAGATAGGGATTTTAGAGATAATTAGGTTTAGATGAAGTCACAAGGTGGGGCACTTATGTTGGGATTAGTGCCCTTATAAACAGAGGCACTATAGGTTTGTGCTCTCTCGCCCACCCCCACCTCCGCCCCTCCCTCTCCCTCTCCCTCTCCAGGAAGAGCTCCCTCATCATAACCTTACCATGCTGGCATCTTAATCTCAGATTTCCAGCCTCCAGAACTGTGAGGAAAATAACGTCTGTTGTTTAAGCCACCCAGTCTATGGTATTTTGTAATGGCAGCCAGAGGTGACCAATATCCTTTCCTTTCCTGCCCACATCATGCCTGAGAGTTTCTGTGAAATGTTTGCTTTTGTTCACATTAATCCTTCTACATGGGACACCTTGCTCACTCCATTTCTGCACATCCAAATCTCATTGATTGTTCTAGGCCCAGTTACCTCATACTCTTCTCTGACCTCTCATAAAACTTTACGCTGCTTATGCGACATGTTGTACGTTATATTATGGTCACATACACTCATGACATACTGTCAACAATCATGTGTCGGGAATTGAATTACTTAAGGTCAGGCTCTGAAGAAGAAACGTCAACAAGTCAAAGTTCCTGCCCCCAAGGAGCCCATGCTCTAACTGAGTGGGTGGACAGTGAACCAGCTCCTGTCACAGGGAATGGCTGGAGCTCTCCTGAGCCATGGCAGGGGTGCTGTGGAAGAGCAGGAGACGGGGTGGCTCCCAACGTTGGCCTTATCATTAAAGGCCTCAGGGAGAAATGACGCCTGAGCACAGAGTGGAAGGATGTGTAGGAGTTTCAACATAGCCGAGAGAGGACGATACGACAAGTAGAGTGTATCCCATTTCCTCTCTGTCATGAAACTGTGGGCTTCTTGAAGGCAGGATTGGTTCCCATCATTGAAGCTTTCAAAGCACTTCTGCGCTGGGCATAAAGGACAGATTCAACAAATATGTGTTCAACAAATAGGATCAATATGGCCCAAATGCATGTGGAATTTGTGTAACTGAAAGGGCAACAAAATGAGAAGAGCACATAACGTTCAACATTTCACACTGTTACTTAGGACTAGCCCTGCCGCTATGAAAATTGGGGTGTGGAGGAGCTTGCTGGTGTTCGAGTCCGGTTAGAAACCTAGGACTATAGCCTAGCTCTTGCCTTCCCATTTAGAGTCCCTAAAGATTTACACTCTTTCTACCATCATTAAGATCCCTATCCTGTTGCAGAAAGAGTACTACTGATCTGTGACCTGTAGGTCGCACGGGATGATAATGAGATTTCTAAGCCACCCACAGTTCCTCACTCTGTCTATTCTGTCCAAAGGTGCACATTTACAAGGCCATCAGCCAGGGTCAAGAGTGCAAACTATCACTGAGGAAAACTTGCACCTCATTAGCAGCAAGTTCAAATCAGCAAAATTAGTCTACTCAGAAGGAAGCCATCTGGGTAGTTTATAAACATTCATTAGAAAAGGGAAAGGAAAAGTAGAACCCAGACATTTAGATTGAGATTCTGGGGCCCAGGATTTAACTCTGTGTTTCTCTTGTGTACTTGTCAAGTTCATCCTTTCATAAACTTCATATCCGAGATTCTGCACAGGGTCGTCTCCGTGGTCTTCACCTGTTCGCCTGCGGCTCACACCTAAATCGACCCTGTTTCCATTTCTATGCATATCTTCTCTCTAGAAATTCTCTCACCGGAATTTCCATTGTACCCTTTACCTAAAGTTACTTACTTAATTTTACTGTGGTACCTCTGACCACTCTGCCCTACTCAAAACTGTCTGGGTTTGTTTGTTTTCCACTTTTAACAGATATCCCTCCCTCTCACATTTCTTTGTATATTCTTCTCCCCACATTTGTCTTTGGTTATGTTTTCTTTTTAATATTTTGCCTGATGAATTTCATCCTTTCTCCTTATGTAAACAGTGATGGATCAAAAATACAATTTTAGTCTGGACTTCTGGCCTCTAGATTCATATATTCAACTCGATCTGAGGGTCCATCCCATTAAACATTCAAATTCAACATGCATTTAAAATTGAACTCCAGCAACATTTCATAAGTTTGGTATCCACTTACTTTACCAAGTCTGAAAATCTGAAGAAATCCTATGTTCCGCCTTCACCCTCATTTCTTTGTTCCCTTTTTCTTCTCAGTGTATCCACTGCTTTTAATGCAGGCTCCGAATTGCTTCAGCCTCCTAACTTATCTACGTGTCTCTGGGCCTTCCCCTCCTCTAAACTTTTCTCACAAATTCTAAGAGAAGTTTTGTTTCGTTTGTTAAAAAAGGAAAAAAAGATCTAATAATGACATGTGGCTTCCTGTTGCCTTCAGGCCACTATCCAACCTCATCCACATTATACGTAAAGGTCTCTCATAATCTGGCCACTCATCTCTGCAGTTTCATTTGTTGTCACTCTACTCTTGGACCCGACATTCCAGCCATCCCACACCACTGGTCGATTCCTTGGCTCCATGATCATGCAGAGATCTGTTTCTTGTTACCTACTGGTGCTGCTGCCTGTAATGCCTGTGCAGTTCCTTACCTAACTAACCTTTATTGGCCCTCACAATTTTAATTATCTACATTTTAGTAATCCCTCCTAACACATTGCTGAACTGCAGTAGCTGCTTATGTTTTATGTATTTCTGTAACATTCTAGACTTACTCTCTTGCTAGCATCTATACTGTATTTTGATAGATTATATTCTGTCTCTCCACCATGCTGTATCTCCTTGATACTGGGATTCTGCTTAGATTTTTTTCTCTTCTACCACCTAACACTGCACCTGGCATGAAACAGCTGCTCACAAAAGATCTTCTGAGTGAGTGGATCTGTGGTTTATAAGCAGCTTTATCCTGTGTTAAACTGTGCAGTAATAACTATCTCCATGTTACAGGTTTCCCGAGTATCAAAGAGAAATCATAACAATATCTACCTCACAGAGTTGTGCTGACTAAATGAAATGTTTCACGTGAAAGATTTTGAAACTATAAAACACTTTTTTAAAAATGTCAAGTCAGAGCTCAATCCTTGGTTATAGTCCTTAGTCAATACAAATGTGTTTACATTTCTCAAATGTGTTTGGATATCATAAAATTTGCATACCCTCTAAGACAGACCCAGCCATCACTTTCAAATTCCAAAAACATTAATAAAAACAGAATGTACTTAGCTGAGCCGTGACGTTTGAGAATAGAAATGCAAACAAGAGCATGATACATTAATCTGCTGATGTTAATGCCCAAGTAAGGATGTTATTTTATATATATAAATATATGATTTGAATATCTTCCTTCTGCACGTAAGTAGTAAAAATCGCAACCCTGAAGAACAGCTTTATACAGCTTCATTTGATATATTCATCTGTCTGTTTTTCTTCAGACTACATAGCTCTTAAAGTGGAAAATAAGGCAAATGCATTGCATTTGAAAGCTTTTTCTAGGCAGGTTGACTCAGTCTTCTGGTTACTGTTCATTCTGTTTTGCTTATGAGCCACCGGGAGGTCAGTTTACAGTTTTCAGGAAGTCAGTGTGCTCACTCCTCCGTTTATTGCTTAAATAAATAGCAGAAGAGTTAAGTGGTCATCCTCCAAGTGCAGCTGCCCTGAGAAAATGACCAAGCAAAATACACTGGCACCTTCAGCACCGTATTATTACAGAGCTGGTACCTTCGAGGGAAAAGCTACTTGCTTTATTGATGAAAGTAAGTTTCTGTAGCCTCAGAGTCAGGGAGTTATAGTTGGGAACATTAGATTCTTCTCCACCTCCTGTGTGACAGGGGATTTGTTCAAGCCCATGCAATTGCAGAAGCTTTAGAGTCTCATTTCCAAGGGTCAGTCCACTCTGAGGTCCCTGCGATAGTTGGGAAAGAATAGACTTTGACCTATAGTACTTTATTTTTCCTGGAGAAATATGAATTTTTTTTATTCACAGCAACAAAATTGATGACAAGGCCTATCCCAGAGCATGGACAGTTAGATTCTATGAAAGGCTATGAGGGCCTATCTTGTCATTCATGTTTCCATCCGTCATCTGTCTACCTGTCTGTTTGCGTCTCTTCTATCTGTAATTTTAATTGCCTGTCAAGACATGAAACAGAATAAATTTTTAATGCTGCTTTTTCTCAAAATTTGAAGCATTATTGACTATTGGTATGCTCACTCAAAATTCTGGAAAGATTGTTGGTCAAACTCTTTTCTGTCCCAATTCTCTTCCTTTTGCTGGTTTCACCTTACAAACTTCAAGTGGCACATATAGTGCAACCAATGCTACTATATCATTTACTCATATTTATCCTTGAGGCACCCAATTCTTTTTAATTATTTCAAAAGGAAATTTTACAATAATATTTGTAGTGGGAAACCATTATCATGTAACCTACATAGGTTACCATGAAAACAAAACAAAATAAAAATGTTTAACTCTAAGCAGAACCCAATACCTGCTCCCTTTTTATTAAAAAGGGATATTAAGGTGGGACACGGTGGCTTACACCTGTAATCCCAGCACTTTGGGAGGCCAAGGTGGATCACTTGAGGCCAGGAGTTTGAGACCAGCCTGGGCAACACAGCGAGACCCTGTCTCCACAAATAATTTTAAAAATTAGCCTGGCATGGTGGTGCACACCTGCAGTCCCAGCTACTCAGGAGACTGAGTCAGGAAATTGGGTGAGCCCAGGAGTTCAAGGTTGTAGTGAGCTGTGATCACGCCACTGCAATCCAGCCTGGGTGACAGAGCAAGACCCTGTCTCTTAAAAAAAATAAAAGGGATATTAGCCAGACTGTTAAACACATCAAACAGAAATTTTTCTCTTAATTCAATCAGAAATATTGAAATTAGTGAATGAGAAAACTTTTGTACCATATGATATAATGCTATTTAATTCTGTGTCCATTTATTCCTTAAAATTATTCAAGCATATCTGAGATGAGTGCACATTCCCTCATCAGGAAATACCGCTATTACAGCTGTTACGCAGGGCACCAGAATCATGAATGAAACTATCTATTACGGTTCATCTGATACAAACCTACTTTTAACAAAACTGGTAAGAGACATTTTAGAATTGTTAATAGCAAATTTATATGTAGTAAATATTTACTATTCTCTCTCACCTGGCCCCCTTTTAAAGGCTAAAAATTATGGTCAGGTGTGGTAGCTTATGCCTGTAATCCTAGCCCTCTGGGAGATCACTTGAGCTCAGGATTTGGAGACCAGCCTGAGCAAGAGCGAGATCCCAGACCCCATTTCTACAAAAGAATAAAAAACAAGGAAGGAAAAAAATTAATCGGGCATCCTGGCATGTGCCTATAGTCCTAGCTACTCGGGAGGCTGAGGCAGGAGTTTGAGGTTGCAGTGAGCTACGATGATGCCACTGCATTCTGAGCAAGAAATTTCTGACTTTTGATTGGAATTTTTAGAGTATTTGCCTTTAATATAATTATTGATATGGTATGTTTGTGTGTGGTTTTTTGGGGGGAAGGTGGGTTTTCAATTTTTTTCCATTTTATTCATGTTGTCCTTTACATGCTTTAATATATTCACAGTTCCTTCTCTGCTAAATCCCTCATCTCTTTCATTATTAAGTCTGTTTCTCTTGATTGACTTTCTCCTAGATATAATTAATTTTTTCCAACTGCTTTGCATACCTGGTAATTTTTGATTGGGTGTTATATATTACAAATTTTATATTGTTGAATAATAAATATTTCTAAAGAGTTTTTGGAATAGGTTCTTGTGCACAGTTATTTGGTATCCAGTGCATCCTTCCAAATCTTGTAAGGTTTTTTATGGTGGGTCCAAAACAGCTTTTATCCCCAGGCTCTTTTAATCTTACCACTAAACCAATGCTCTACTAAAGTGCTTTACTAAAAGCCCCATGTTTCCATGTTTTTCTATGTTTTTCTTTTTTTCTTTTTTTGAGACAGAGTCTTGCTCTGTTGCCCAGGCTAGAGTACTGTGGTGTCAGCTGAGCTCACAGCAACCTCAACCTCCTGGGCTCAAGCGATCCTCCTGCCTCAGCCTCTTGAGTAGCTGGAACTACAGGCTGGTGCCACGGCACCCGGCTAATTTTTCCTATTTTTAGTAGAGACAGGATCTCACTCTTGCTTAGGCTGGTCTCAAACTCGTGAGCTCAAGTAATCCGGCTGCCTCGGCCTCCCAGAGTGCTAGAATTATAGGCGTGCCCCCATGTTTCTATGTACTATGTTTCTTCCCTCTGTTGCAAACACAAATTATCCCCACCCAAATCTGAACTGTAGCAGTTATTTGCCTATTGCTTTCCGGTGGTTCTCTTGATGACTTCAGGGAGTTTCACTCAAGGCAAAAAGCTAGAGCAGTTATGGGACTTCACTTGGGCATTGCTCTCCTCTCTGATATCATAATATTTTTCTACCAATGCACAATGTCTACAACCAATTGCTTTATATATCATATACGGTTTTATGATGGGTTATCAAAAGGTGTCTTCAGTATTGCTTATCAAAAGGTGGTCGGTCATTAGTGTTGCCAGCAACATCATTATATTGTTGTCATGAGTGGTTGCAAATTTGTGTAGTGGAAGTATTACCTTTGTCTGGTGCTGTAGAGACCAAACTAGCCCAGAGTGGTTATTGGTTATTTCATCATAGCCAGATATATACAAATTCATTGCATATATTTTTCAAAGCTTGAATGGCTCCTCGCTATGTATACATTTGAAAAGGAGGTTGTGGAGAACTCTTAAGTATATAGAGGGAAGTTTTAGATTGCATGGTGCCTCCCAAAAATGTTTCCTCTAGTGTTTAGTAACTGAGGGCTTTTATCTACTTACTGTATTGAATCATCAGCAATCTTCTTTCTGACTGTATTAACCCAGATTTTATGATCTTTTCTATGTCAACTTATGTGTGATCATGAGCTTCCTGTTGACTTGTGTTGTTCTTATTTACTTGTTTCATCTTCCTATCACAATCTTACAGTCATTCTGGCTTTAGCCCAAAATTATGCACCCTAGTGGCACTGTGCTTTCTGAGTAATGTAAAACTGTGAAATAATAGAATTTGATCAGTTGTTATTCTAGTCCAGAATGGCTATTGTCTCTGGTCACTTAAAGACAGGGTACTAAGGCATTAACTAGAGCTACTCAGAACTAACAAGATGCAGAGGTATTTTCAGTGTATTCTACAGTGCCAAATAAAATCAAAGTCAATTTCACCATGGAAATTTGCTGCAGCAACGTAATGATGTTACTGGCAACACTGATAGCTGCATTTTGGTAAGCATATTCATCTGTGATACATTGGAAATGGCCAAACATATAACTAACAATATTATTTTCTTAAAGGTATTGATAATTTATAAGGTCATAAAATAATGAACTCATCATATTATTGGAAAATCTATATATTTTTAACCTTTCAAATAAAATACCATTTCAGTATCAGTAAGCAGTTATTTTTCAGTTAAATGGTTTTTCAATTCCCCCAAGCTACAGTGTACCATAATAAGCATAAATGAGCAAAATAAATTCATTCATTTCCATAGTCTTTTGCAAAAATCTATTATACATTTTCACAAACTTTTTAGCCAAAAGATGGTTGTTTCTAACTAATTTTCTCTTGCTTGACTTGAAATAAGTTGCCTCTTTGTGCTTTCTCAGTGGAAGTAGAGAAAAAGAAGTCATGTCTTGTACATTAAAAAGTTAATGTATTTATTACTTAGTGTTTTAATTTGCATAAAATTATGCATTCAATAATTTCCTTGGGGTGAAAGAAAGTAGTAAAAATGTTCTACGAGGCATTCAAAATTTTAAAACAGTTATCAATATTATAAATGTAATTTAAAATTGCTCTGGTAAAATAAGAAAATTCCATCTGTAAAGGAGTATTGTGAACTGTGACCATAGGATCATCAATTCAACCTTGTCAAATAGGGTCATACATAGAAAATGTCCAATCTCAATTATTTGGAGATAAAATAATGTCAATAGGAAAATTCTCCAATAGGAAATTATGCCAAAGGAAGAAATAAAAGGAGATCACTGAAAATTAAGCATTCTTTAATAAAGCTTGCTAGCCTAAGAGCCCAAATATATACACGCTGTACTCCTGGACACAAAATTGGACACACTTTCATTCACACAATCTCCACCCATTACATGTTAAGATGTTTTATACAGAACTTTCTCTGAAGGCTAAATAATTCCAGTTTTAATCTCTCTATATAGATCCTGTTTCTTCAAGATGGAGATCATATAGAAAGTCATTAGGAAGAATGTTCTCGTTTATATTCCACACAGTTTATTAAAGTCGTGATTTTACCACTGCTATGGCACTTAGCTATCAACTTCTTCTCTTCCCTACCCCATCATCTACACTTTCTACATCATTTATATTTCTGTTATATGTGTTGTCTACTTACTTCCTTTTGTTTACATAGCTGTATACTCTCATATGAATGTGTGAATGTTGACAAGAGTATTAGTAGAGTGAGGTTAAACAGCGTAAATGTTTGTATCTATCTTTTTCACTGTTACAAACCAAGGTGCAGGCAATTATTTCTCTAAGCAGAGCTTATTTGAAATTGCCTAGAAATATTCTATGTAATAAAGTCTGTGGCCAGCTCTGGGAGGGATTTCATGGAATCTAATACATAATCATTACAGAAAATTTTGAAAGTACAGAAGTGTTTAAAGACTAAGAATCATTCAATGATGATATTTGTTTGTTTGCTTGATTTCCTTCAGTCACTACCTCTTCTGAGACTCTCATGGGAAAAAGACCAAGAACCATCCACATTATAATCATTAAATGATATATATGGTACCAGATTCTCATGACTTTGTTTTATTTTCTCTGACTCCCCATATTCACAAAGATACATGTATTTTAGAATTTGAATGATTTTATGTACCATTTGGTATACTATTATAGAGTAATACAATGTACTATTTTAATTCATATTGTGTGAATTTTCTCATTTTAAAATTTAATTGCATTTTCTTCAATTTCTCAGCATTTTAATACAAATTTTTGAGCATAAAACACATACAACTAACTTTGGTATGTAATACTACTGCTCATTGTAAAAATTTTTTTCATTTTATTTTTTATCTTAAAATTTTATGTATTTACTTAATTTCAGAATATTACAGGGATACAAATGTTTTGGTTACATGGATTGTTTTTGTACTGCTTGAGTCAAAGTTGTAAGTGTGCCCATCACCCAGATAGTGTACGTTGTACATGGTAGGCATGATTTCACCCATCCCTTCCCCCACCCCATGATTTCCATTGAGTTTTACTTCCATCTGTGCACTTGAGTGCTGCTCAGTTAGTTCCAATTTAATATTGAGTACATGTGATGTTTGTTTTTTCCATTCTTGTGATACTTCACTTAGGAGAATGGCTCTAGTTCCATCCAGATTGTTGCAAAAGGTATTAATTCATTTTTTATGGATGAGTAGTACTCCATGGTGTACATATAACACATTTTATTAATCCATTCATGAATTGATGGACACTTGGGCTGATTCCACTTCATATTTTTAAAATACACAGAAAAGGAAATTTCCATTTCCAGCAATATGGCAGATTATACAGCCTGAAAATGCTCATCATAAAACACCAAAAATGTCTAATACTGTAAAATACACTTTTAAATTTATTGCTGGATCAAATGGTAGTTCTCCTTGTAGCTTTTTGAGGTATTTCCGTATTACTTTGCACAGAGGTTATACTGGTTTACAGTCCCACCAGCAGTGTAGGAGTGTTCCTATCTCTCCGCATCCACACCAACATTAATGTTTTGGGACTTTTTGATAAAGGCCATTCTCACTGGGAATAAGTGATATCTCATTGTGGTTTTGACTTGCATTTCTCTAATGATTAGAGATGCTGAGCATTTTTTCATATGTTTGTTGGCCATTGTTCTATCTTCTTTTGGAAAGTTTCTGTTCATGTCCTTTGCCCACATTTTGATAAGGTTGTCTGATTTTTTTTCTTGCTGATTTTCCTGAATTCTATAGAGATTCTAGTTATCAGCCCCTTTATTGGATGTATAGCATGCAAATATTTTCTTCCATTCTGTAGGTTGTCTGTTTGCTCTTTTGATAGTTGGCTGAAAAGTATATATGTGAAAAGTACTCCAAGACTGTGTGTCTTAGAATGATAAAAAAAAATTGGTAAAAATGTGAAATGAAAAAGGGCTAATACAAAATCCAAAACAGTGGCAATACCAAATGCTGGTAAAGATGTGGAATAACTTTCATTCATTACTGGTGGACACACAAAATGATACAGCCCCTGTAGAAGATAGTTTGGCAGTTTCCTACACAACTAAACATACTCTTGTGACATAATCTAGCAATTGTGCTTCTTGGTATTTACCCAAAGGAGTTGAATATTTATGTTCACACAAAAACATGCACATGGATGTTTCTAGAAGTTTTATTCATAATTGCCAAAA
Source organism: Lepilemur ruficaudatus (assembly GCA_963574885.1). Lineage (NCBI taxonomy): Eukaryota > Metazoa > Chordata > Mammalia > Primates > Lepilemuridae > Lepilemur > Lepilemur ruficaudatus. The sequence goes on along the minus strand of CAUYRT010031856.1, from coordinate 23,548 downwards.
CTTGGAGGCAACCAAGATATCCTACAGTATGTGAATGGTACATCCAGGCGATGGGGTATTATCCATTGCTAAAACGAACTAAGCCATTTAGCTATAAGAAGACATGGAGGAACCTTAAATTTATGTTAAGTGAATGAAGCAACCTGATACTGTATACTTCCAACCATGTCAGGAAAACAAAACTATGGAGACAGTAACAATATCAGTGGTTGCCAGGAGTGAGGCAGAGTAACGGATGAATAAGCAGAGCACAGAAAATACTTTGTGTCTCACTGTAATGGTGTACTTGCCATTGTAAATTTGCTTGAGCCCATAGAATATGCAACACCAAAAGTGAATGCAAATGTAAACTATTGACTTTGGCTGATAATGAAGTGTTAATGTAGGTTCATAAATTGTAACAAATTTACCACTGTTATGGGTATTATTGATAACTGAGGAGGCTAAGGACTGGGAGTATATTAGAAATCTCTGTACCTTCTGCTCAATTTTGCTATGAACCTAAAACTGCTTTTAAAAAAAAAACTCTTATAAAAAGAGGCTGACAATGAGTAAGGAAGATTATTAAATATAAACATTAAGCTGCTACAGTCAGGAGAAATGGAAAGAACTACCTTAATTTTCAGCAATAGTAACTGTCCCATGTGTAATCAATAGTTTCCAAATTCTTATGGGCCAGTAAAAATTGTAGATTGTACTTGCTAAAAGCAGCAGCTTTCTAGAAGACATTGTACCTGAGCTGAGTGATGAAGGGGATTAAGAATCAGGCAATCGATCAATCAATCAATAAGTAAATAAAATAAAGGATAAGGGTCTTACAGGCAGGGGGAGTGAAAAAAAATTGTAGATTGTGTGAACGGACAGAGTAAATGAATCTGGCAATATCACTGTGTAGTGTGGTGAGAGGAGCGAGGCCACAGCCAAATCACGATTACAAGCAAGAACTGGAGGTGTAGGCAGGCGTGGTGGCTCATGCCTGTAATCCTAGCACTCTGGGAGGCTGAGGGAGGAGGATTGCTTGAGCTCAGGAGTTTTAGACCTGCCTAAGCAAGAGCAAGACCCTGTCTCTACTAAAACTAGAAAAGTAACAAGGTGTGGTGGCTATAGGCAAAGGCCTGTAGTCCCAGCTACTAGGGAGGCTGAGGCAGGACGATCCCTTGAGCCCAGAAGTTTGACGTTGCAGTGAGCTATGACGATGCCACTGTACTCTACCTGGGGTGACAGGGCAAGAATCTGTCAAAAAAAAAAAAGAGTTACAGACATAAATTATTAGAATTAAGCAAGTCAGATATTTAGATTGAGAGATGTTAGCAATAAGAAGAGTGAACACACTAAAATCAAAATTCAAATACTTCATAAAACCACATCAAACTGCATCTGCCTTTTCAACACTCTAGAGTACCAGAAATAATGGCAGAAAAGAAAAATATTAAAATATGCCTGATATCCTTTTATCCCCGTATCAAAGATAACTATGACTAAAATGCATATCACATTACAGTTATAGATCTAGTTGTCATAGTTTAGTATGGTAATAAATATTTCCTCTCTCCTCAGGAAGACTTGTTTTGCTACAAATATCTACCTGGGGGTTTCCCCCCCAATACTTTTCTTCTTTTAAAATCATAAATTCTCCCAACCAAAACTTTGAATAGCTAAAAAGGAAAATCCCCTAATTCTCTCACATTGTACATGGAGAAGGGTGCAATTGTTCATTCAAATGAAGTAAATGAATAATTATAAATAATATAAATATTCATGTATTCCCTACCCAGTAATATTCATTTGCTAATGTGAGAACTTTATCCTGTTCTAATTGCACTGTTTATGCTGAAAATAGACAAATTATTGAATAACTACATATTTTATGATCCATTTACCTTAATCTCTCATGATTACAATCTCTTGGTGATTTTATCTTCTGATAATCTTAAGCATTTTCCTATGAAGCCATCTGAACTCACAGACTATAGAACCAACAAAACTTCACAACGGTATCCAGGTATTGGGATGTGGAAGTGGTTAGGATTGGCATTTCCACATCTCCTCCTCGAAGCATGGATGCAGGTGCTAGGGTGTGGTAAAAGAGGCATGAGGTCATTTCTCATGAATTGCCTAAGAAAAATTAAACATATAAAAATACATAGAATAATATAATAACCCCTATGTACTCACATGCCAGCTTGGCCAATTCTTAATACATTTTCCATATTTGGTATATATTTTCTTTTTAAAATCTACAGATAAGGGTTTAAGTCCCATGTGAGTTGTTTCCCAATCTCATTCCCATATCTCTGAAAGCATTCTCATTCAAATCTTGTTTTCATTCCAGACCTATTTTTTTTTGCTGCATATGTTTCTATTGAAAAAATTATATTTAGTTTGTATTTATATTTATATACTTTAAGTGGGTCACAGTCTTAGTCTTTCCAGGCTGCTATAACAGAGTACCGTAGACTGGGTGGCTTATAAACAACAGAAATTTATGTCTTACAGTTGTGGAGGTTTGGAAATGCTGGCAGATTTGGTGTCTGGTGAGGTCCACTTCTTTGTTAATAGAAGACTGTCTTTTTGCAGTGTTCTCATATGATGGAAGGGGCAAGGCAGCTCTCTGGGCCCTAAACCCTTATAAAATGACCTAATGACCTCATTACCTACCAGGGGCCCCACCACTCAAACCATCATCTTGGTGTTTAGGACTTTAACACATGGATTTTTGGGGAACACAAACATTCAGATTATAGCAGTCATTAATGTAGAGAGTTTGAACATTATAATTTATGCATTAAAAATACGCATTTAGTTGGGAATGCCAGTCCCCTCGTCAAAAGACAAACACAGACTAATGTTGGAGGCTTGGATGTAAAACCAGAAGGCCTAAAGTTGTGTATCCTGAGCAAATCACATTACCTCTCTATAGATTTCAACTGTGTATACATACGTACACACACACACACACACTTATATATATAAAGAGACAAAGAGAGAAATACTCACTTTGTGGTTTTTGCAAAAATTATATAAAATATGGTATACAGAACTCTCTGGGAAGCTATAAAATGTTTTCAGTCTAAAGGATTATTTGTGTTTTTTTCTTATTTCTTCTCATCTCAATCCTTAGATATGCTTTTTGTTTCCTCAGTGTATCAGGAGGCTAGAGAATTTTAATAGTTCTGAAAAATTGCCTTAGCACATAAAATATATTTTAAAGACTCTTCCCGGAACAATGGGAACATTACCCATTATGAACTATTAATGATCATAGAGGAATACAATTAGCTATGTAGATACAATTAAAGTTTACACAGTTAAGCTCAGAGTTGCAATATTATACAATGAAAGAGACATTAGAGGTTATCTAATTCAGTAATCTCACTTAACACATAAGAATAAAAATACAGAACCAGATGTCACTTAGTCACTTGTAGGGGCTTTTAAGCAGAAAACAAGTATCAAACAAATTGTGAAGATACCACTTCCACTTAGAGTATTATTTGTTTTTATTTTTTGTATTTCTATTTTTTTTCCTTTTTTGTCTTTAATTTTCAGCATATTATGGGGGTACACACATTTTAGTTACATATAATGCCTTTGCCTCTCCCAAGCCAGAGTTACAAGCTTGGCCATCCCCCGTAGAGTGGGCTGTGCACCCATTGTGAGTTTAGTCACCCCCTCCCACCTGACTGGCACCTGATGAATATTGCTTCCATGTGAGCACCTTAGTGTTGCTCAGTTAGTACCAGTTTGCTGGTGAGTACATGTGGTGCTTATTTTTCCATTCTTGTGACACCTCACTTTGAAGGATTAGGTCTAGCTCTATCCAGGATCATATAAGAGGTGCTAGATCACCATTGTTTTTTGTAGTTGAATACTACTCCATGGTATTCATATACCACATTTTATTAATCCACTCATGTATTACTAGGAACTGGGCTTATTTCCACAGTTTGCAATTGTGAATTGTGCTGCCATAAACATTCAAGTGCAGATGTCTTTATTATAGAATGTTTTTTTTTTCCCTTTGCGTAGATACCTAGTAGTGAGATTGCTGGATCCAATGGTATTTCTATTTTTTGTTCTTTGAGATGTCTCCAAATTAGTTTCCACTGTACTAATTTGCAGTCCCACCAGCAGTGTAACAGTATTTCTGTATCACCACATCCATACCAACATTTGTTATTTTGGAGCTTTTTGATAAAGACCATTCTCACTGGAGTTAGGTGATATCTTATTGTGTTTTATCTTTCTTTTTTTATTTCAGCATATTATGGGGGTACAAATGTTTAGGTTACGTTTATTGCCCTTGGCCCACCTGAGTCAGAGTTTCAAGCATGACCATCCCCCAGAAGGTGCACACCCCACACATTAGGTGTGTATATGCCCATCCCCTCACCCCCTCCCATCTGCCTGACACCTGATGAATGTTATTATATGTGAACTTAAATGTTGATCAGTTAAAACCAATTTGATGGTGAGTACATGTGGTGCTTGTTTTTCCATTCTTGGGATACTTCACTTAGAAAAACGGATTCCAGCTCTATCCAGGATAATACAAGAGGTGCTAAGTCACCATTGTTTTTTGTGGCTGAATAGAACTGCATAGTATGTATGTATATGTGTGTGTATATATACATACACACACACACACACACACATATATATATATATATATACACCACATTTTATTAATCCACTTATGTATAGATGGGCACTTGGGTTGTTTACACATCTTTGCAATTGTGAATTGTGCTGCTATAAACATTCAAATGCAGGTGTCTTTTTTATACAATGTTTTCTGTTCTTTTGGGTAGATACCAAGTAATAGGATTGCTGGATCAAATGGTAGTTCTACTGGTATCTTTTTGAGGTATCTCCATATTACTTTCCACAGAGGTTGTACTAGTTTTCAGTCCCACCAGCAGTGTAGGAGTGTTCCTATCTCTCCGCAACCATGCAAACATTTATAGTTTGGGGACTTTTTGATAAAGGACATTCTCCCTGGAGACAAGTGATATCTCATTGTGGTTTTGATTTCATATGTTTGTTGGCCATTAGTCTATCCTATTTTGAAAAGTTTCTGTTCATGTCCTTTGCCCACTTTTTGATAGGATTGTTTTATTTTTTTTCTTTGCTAATTTTCTTGAATTCTATAGAGATTTTAGTTATCAGCCTTTTATCAAATGTGTAATGCAAATATTTTCTCCTATTCTGTAGGTTGTCTGTTTGCTCTTGTGATAGTTTCCTTGGCTGTGAAGAAGCTTTTTAACTTAATCAGGTCCCATTTATTTATTTTTGTTGTTGCTGTGATTGCCTTTGGAGTCTTCTTCATAAATTCTTTGCCTAGGCCAATGTCTAGAAGAGTTTTTCCAACATTTTCTTCTAGAATTCTTATAGTTTCACACCTTAGGTTTAAGTCTGTTATCCACTGTGAGTTGATTTTTGTGACAGGTGAAAGGTGTGAATCCTGTTTTAGTCTTCTACATGTGGCTATCCAGTATTCCCAGCACCATTTATTGAATAAGGATTTTTTTCCCAGTGTATGTTTTTGTCTGCTTTGTCAAAGATTAGAAGGCTATATGAGGATGGTTTCATATCTGTGTTCTCAGTTCTGTTCCATTGGTCTATGTCTCTGCTCTTGTGCCATGATGTTTTAGTTACTATAGCCTATATCTTGAAGTCTGATAAATTGATGCCTCTCAATTTTTTCTTTTTGCTTAAGATTGCTTTTGCTATACGGGGTCTTCTCTGATTTCATACAAAGTGTAGAATTATTTTTTTCTATATTTATTAAAAATGATGTTCATATTTTCATAGGGATTAAATTGAATCTGTAGATCACTTTGGGTAGTATAGACATTTTAACAATGTTCATTCTGCCAACCCATAAGCATGGTATAATTTTCCACCTATTTATGTCCTTTGCTATTTCCTTCCTAGTGTTTCATAGTTCTCCCTGTAGAGGTCTTTTGCCTGCTTCGTTAAATATCTTTTTAGGTACTTTATTTTCTTTGTTGCTATTGTGACGGGTATTGAGTCCTTGGTTCTCAGTTTAACTCTTGTTGGCATATAGAGAATGCTACTGATGTCCGAACATTGATTTTGTAACTTGAGACTTTGCTGAATTTGTTTATCAATTCCAGTAGTCTCATGGCAGAATCTTTCGGGTTTTCTAGATATAAGTTCATATCATCAGCAAAGAGAGATAGTTTGATCTCTTCTGTCCCCATTTGGATGCCCTTGATTTGCTTCTCTTGTCCGATTGCTCTGGCCAGGACTTCCAGCATTACGTTGAATAGAAGCTGTGATAGAAGGCAAACTTGTCTGGTTCCAGTTCTAAGTGGGAATGCTTTCAGTTTTTCCCCATTCAGTATGATGTTGGCTGTCAGTTTGGCATATAAGGCTTGTATCATTTTTAGGAAAGTCCCATCCATGCCTATTTTGTTAAGTGTTCGTATCATAAAAAGGTGTTGAATTTTGTCTAATGCTTTTTCTCTGTCTATGGAGAGGATCACATGGTCTTTGTTTTTGCTTCTATTTATGTGGTGAATTACGTTTATAGATTTGCATATGTGGAACCATCCCTGCATCTCTAGGATGAAGCCCACTTGGTCTTGATACATTATTTTTTTGATGAGCACCTGAATTCAGTTTGCTAGGATTTTGTTGAGAATTTTTGCATCTATATTCATAAGGGATATTGGTCTGTAGTTTTTTGGGTTTTTTTTTTTTTTGTATCCTTTCTTGGTTGTGGTATCAGGGTGATGTTGGCTTCATAATTAATGAGGATTCCTTCCTTCTCAATGTTGTGGAATAATTTCTGGAGGATAGGCACCAGTTCTTCTTTGTAGGTCTGGTAATATTTTGGTGTGAAACCATCTGGTCCAGGACTTTTCTTTTTAGGAAGGTTTTTTTATTGCTCTTTCAATTTTGGTACTTGATATTGGTCTGTTCAGGAATTCTATTTCTTCCTGATTGAGCCTAGGGAGGCCGTGTGTTTCTAAGAATTTGTATATTTCTTCCACATTTTCTAGTTTATGTGCATAGAGGTTTTTATAGTATTCATAGATGATATTTTGTATTTCCATGGCAACAGTTGTAATTTCTCCCTTTTCATTCCTGGTGGAGCTTACTAGAGTTCTTTACTGCTTCTCATTAATCTAGCCAGAGGTATGTCAATTTTGCTTATTTTTTCAAAGAACCAACTTATTGTTTTATTAAAATTCCATATTTTTTATTACTTTCATTTAGTTATGCTCTGATCTTTATCTCTTTTCTTCTTCTGGGTTTGAGGTCACTTTGCTCATCCCTTTTCCAGTTCTTTGAGCTGATTCATTAGATTATTTGTGATCTTTCTGTCTTTTGGATGTAGGCATTTACGGCTATCAATTTTCCTCTCAGGACTGCTTTAGCTGTGTTTCACAGATTTTGATAACTTGTGTCTCCTCTGTCATTTAGTTCAAAGAATCTTTTGATTTCCATCTTGATATTTTCCTTAATGAAATAATCATTCAGCAGAAGGTTGTTTAGTTTCCATTACTTTGTGTAGATAAAAGTGTTTCTGTTGGAGTTGATTTCTAATTTTATTCCACTGTTGTCTGAGAAGATACAGGGTATAATTTATATTTTTTTTTTTAGAGAATGTGCCATAAGCTGATGAGAAAAACATATATTCAGTGGCTTTTAGGTAGAATGATCTATAAATGTGAGTTAGGCCCATTTGTTCTAGAGTTCTGTTTAAGTCCATTGTTTCTTTGTTAATCTTCTTTTGGGGGATCTGTCATGTTCTGTCAGAGGAGTGTTAAAGTCTCTGGCTATTATGGTGTTGCTGTTTATCAGTTTGTTTAGAACAAGTAGGATTTGCTTTATGACTCTGGGTGCACCTGAGTTAGGTGCATAAATAGTTAAAATTGTTATGTGCCCTTCACCATTATATAGTGACCCTGCTTTTCATTACTTTTGTTAATTTGAAGACTAAGTTATCTGATATCAGAACCACCATGCCAACTTTTTTCGGCTTCCATTTGCTTGAAATATTGTTTTCCATCCCTTCACCCTGAGTCTGAATGCATCATTGTGGGTTAGATGTGTTTCCTGAAGACATCAGTTACTTGGCTTGTTAATATTTATCCATTCAGCCAGCTTGTGTCTCTTTAGTGGGCATTTCAAGCCATTCACATTTATGGAGAGAATTGGTAAGTGGGGCAGATTTCTGTTGATCCTGTTCAGTTTAGCTTTGTTTTCTCTCTTGAGCCATTCTGGTATCTGGCCTTTTGCCCATAGCTTTTGGGTGAGTTTTACTTTTATGAGTGTTTATTGTGCTGATCCATGTGTAACACTGTTTTGAGTACTTCCTGGAAGGCAGATCTTGTCTGGGTGAATTCCCTCAGCCTTTGCTTATCTGAGAATGTCTTTATTTCTCCATCATAGACAAAACTTAGTTTTGCATGGTACAAGCTTCTAGGCTAGGCATTATTCTGTTTGAGAAGAGTGAGAATGGGGCCCCAGTCTCTTCTTGCTTATAAGGTTTCAGTTGAGAAGTCTGCTGTTATTCGGATGGGTTTTCTTTTGTAGGTTACCTGCCTCTTTAACCTTACAGATCTTAGCAGGGCCTCTTCGGTGGTTATTTTGGACAGTCTGATGACTGTGTGTCTTAGTGTCTTCCTATTTGCGATGAATCTCTGAGTAGTCCTTTGAGCTTCTTATACCTGGATATCTAGATTTCTAGCAAAGCCTAGGAAATTTTCCTCTATTATATCCTCAAATACCTTATCCAACCCTTGTGTATTTTCTTCTTCACTCTCATGGATGCCTATGATTCTCACATTAGGCCTCTTCACATAATACTACATTTCTTGTAGGCTTTACTCTTTTGTCTTCTCTGCTCTATCTCTGTGACTGACTTATTTAATTGAAAGGTGTTATATTCAATCCCTGAGATTCTTTCTTCTGTTTGATCTACCCTGTCCTTGAGGCTTTCCACTGTATTTTGTGATTCCTTCAATAAATTCTTCGTTTCCAGGAGTTCAGTTTAATTTTTCTTTAACATTTCAATTTCTTTCGTGAATTTTTCTTCCAAGTCCTGGATTTGTTTTGTGGTTTGTGTTGGTTATCCATTTTTTCTTGCATATTATTGAGTTTTCTTACCATCCATGTTGTAAATTTTTCTTCTGTCATTTTAGTGTTCTGAATTTGGTTGATGTCGATTGCTAGAGAGCTTGTGTTCCCCTTTGGGAGTGTGCTTTCCATTTGATTCTTCATATTTCCAGAGTTCTTTCACTGATTCCTTCCTATCTGAATCAACCTTTGCTTCTTACCTTTAGATTTTTGTTTGGGTAATGACACACCCTGTTTAGTCTCTGAGCCAGTAGGTGGTGTTTTTGGGTGAGTTCAATCACACCCTTTATGATGAGTCAGTAGCTACAGTAAAAGGGTATGCGGCATGACCTCCAGGTCAGTAGGTGGTGCTTGCTTGGAGGAGCAGACTGTAGTTTTGTTTTTGGGTCCTGTAACCAGCTCTTGTTTCTCTGGAGAGGCACTCTAGTGCCTCAGGTGGTAGGTGGGGCCTTGGGACTTCCAGGTGTGTCCTTATTCTCCACCTCAGCAGGGGTAGGTGGGGGAGGAGTGAGCTGAGTTGGGTGAGCCTGCCCTCTAGCTCCACAAATGCTGTAAGCATGGGTCAAAGTTCTGTTCTCTGCTTCTGGGCAAAGCTTCCAGGGAGGGGCTGAAATGTCCCCACTCAGCCAAAAAGTCTGAGTATGGGGGTGGGGCTCTCTGAGACCTGTAGTCTGGAGCAGGCCTCACTCCTTTCCACTCTCCTTTATTCTGCAATTTCTCCTAGGCCAAGCCAGCAGATCTTCTTTGGTTGTGATGCAGGCTGGGAAGTCCCCTGCCCCGGATCGCAGCTTTGGGCTGGGCACACAGCCCTCCTGTGGGAGGTGAGTTGCCCCTCAAGCATGCTGATCTGCCCCTGAAGGCACACCCACCTCAGTAGGCTCGTTCACAAATATCCCTTCTGTGCCCCAGGGCAATGAGATCAAGATCTGGGTGTATGGGATCTGGTCTGCAGGCCTGTCCCCTGGAGACCAATCCCTGACCCTGCCAGGAAGAGAAGTGCTGGTCTCAAGTCACCCCTGGGGTGCCCAAGCTGGATTGATATCTCTCCACCTTGGTATTTAACCTGCTCCCCTGGCGTCACCAGGCAAGCAGCCCCTGAGAGGGCTGGTGGGTAGGGAGCTCAGTCTGAGTACAGCACAGTCTGCTGTAAGGCCCCAAAAGGAAAGGTCCTATTCCCTGCTGATGCCTCCTGGGGGTGGCTAAAATGTCTCTGTTGTCAGCTGCTGTGGGTAGGGACGGGGAGAATGAAGCAATTTGGCACCTGCCGATTGGCTTGGGTCTGCGGAGCCACAGGTGCTCTGAGGGAGCTGGGAGCCTAGTGCCCTGTCCACAAGAGGCTCACCACTCACTGGCAGCTCTCTCTGGGCTGGTGTAGGCAGGTCTCTCAATGAGCCCACCAGCCATCCAAGATGCAAGGGAGGGGAAATTTAACTGCTCCACCTACTTTTGTTGCTGGTCTCCGAGTCTCTAAAGGGTCTTCCTCCTTCTGGTTCTCCTCTGCAACTTCTTCCCATGGAGTCTCCTGTAGTTCTAGGCACCCTTCCTTCTGACCCTATTCTACCTATTTTTTTCACTTTCTTCTAAAATTTGTCTTTCTTGTAGAGACACTCTGGCTGGCAGTTTTTCTCCTAAAAATCTTTTTATTTCTTTTGTGATATGTTGTTTGGTCCATTAGTTATTTAAAAGTATGTGTGTGGTTAAATTACAATTGCCTAGGAACTTTCTATTTATCTTTCTGTTATTGATTTCTAGTTTTATTCCACTGTGTTCAGAAAACATTCTGTTTGACTTCAATTATTTTAAATGTACTGAGTCTAGATTTTTTGGCACACTATATGATCTATCTTTGTAAGTGTCCCAAGTGCACCTTCAAATAATGTGTATTTGGCTGTTGTTAAGTGAAGTTTTCTATAAAAGGCCAAGTTGTTTCTTGTCTACTGGGTTTATCTAATACTCAAAGGATAACAGTTAAAATCTGTACTCTAGTTGTAGATTTCTGTATTTCCCCTTTCAATTTTATTATTTTTTACTTACTGATTTTTTGAAGCTACTTTATTATTAATAGATGCATTTACCTTAAGACTGTTTATGTTCTCCTGATGAAGTGACCCCTTTATCATTATGAAATAATGTTCTCTTTCATAATTCTTATATTGGAATCTACTTAGTCTGATATTAATATAGTTACTCCAGCTTCTCTTTATGAGTGCTTTAATATTATATCCTTTCAATTCTGTTACCTTTAACATCTTTGGATCTTTAATATTTAAAGTATTTCTTTTAGATAGAATAAATCAGGTTTTTTAATGAAATCTGAAAATCTCTGCCTTTTATTCAGCATGTTTACTCCATTTGTTTTACAGCTTAACTTTATTAAAATATAATTTATGTACTACAAGTTAACCAATTCAATGAATTTTAGTAAATTTGCTGAGTTCTGCAAATATATATATGTGTGTATATATATATATATTTATGACATAAGATTCTTCATGCCCATTTACAGTTAATCCTCACTCACATTCCCACCCCTAGGTAACCACTAATATACTTTCCATCTTCATAGATTTTCCTTTTCTGGGCATTTCATATAAACATCTGATATACAGCTATTTTTATTTTGCTTTAAGTAGTTAACTACTTTTTAAATGGTTTAAAAATGAGATAAATCTATTTTATATTTACTTACATATTTATCATTTCCAGTGCTCTATATTCCTTTGTACAGATCCATGTTTCCATCCTGTATGTGTTTTTTATTCCTGCCTGAAGAGCTTCCTTTAACATTTCTTGATGTGCTGGTCTACTGGTGATGAATTCTCTCAGCTTTGTTTACCTAAAAAAGTCTATTGCTTTTTAATTTAAAAGTAGAAACCAATTTTCCACATTCTGGGTGTATCTATTTTCTTTCTTGTGACAGCATTTAACTTACTTCTCTAAATGGAAATAAGCTCTAGAGACTTCATTAGATAATATGTATTTATGAGTGCTTCATATTTATTTTTCTGATATATTTTATATATGCTTTATATTATATCATACCACAAGGCACATGATATCTGATAGTCCCATTTTTTTAATTATACTAACATTAATCAATTGATTTAGGTTGTGACAGCATGATCCTATTATAAAAAGTCTTGCACAAAAAATAAAATCAGAGTTCACAGTGATAATGTCAATTGAAATTGTATAGTACTAGATTTTTACTAAACTTTTTTGAGTTTTCAACTCATATCTTTCTATGACATTGAAAATTGTGGTTACTGACATTAAAATAACCACATATTTATATTATCCTACAATAATAGTTGTAAAAGAGTTTCAAAATAATACCAATACCAGCAAACTGAATGACCTTGAAAATGTGTTTGCAACTCTATTTGTCCTTAGAATATATTACACTAAATATATATATAGTCAAAATACTATTTCTAAAGCCACTTAAAATAATTTATTCTCTGTGTGGCTAATGCCATCAACTTGATATATACCTAAGTTCATTCATTTTATTTTTTAATTTGTAGGAGTTACTCTATTGTATTTCTTATTCAATTTACTTTTAAAAATGTAAATCACTCATGAGTTTCAAATGTTAACATTATTTAACAAGGTATTTTTAGGGAAGTCTTGCTTCTATACCTGTTTCCTTTTCTGAGTGTTTTAGTTTGCTGTATAACTATACCTATACATACACAAGTGCTTACATAATAAATATACTATTCTGAACCTTACTTTTGTCACTTACCAATATATCCCAGAGGTTACTCCATATCAGTTTATGATAGAGAGCTTCCCCATTCATTTTTAAGACTGTATGGAATTCCACTGTATGAATGGACTATTTTATATTCAACCAGAACCTACTAATGGTATCTGAGATGTTTCTAAGCTTTTTGCTTTAAACATAATTTTTAATGGGTAAATTATATGGGTATAATATAACTGATTTAGCCAATCTTATACCTTTGAGCAGTTATTTCCAAGTTTATCATTGTAATAAAAAATACTCTAATGAGAATCCTTTAGCAAAATTTATAAATAAATCCTGGGCTATTTTATTAGACCAAATTCTTAGAAGTGGAATTTCTGCGTCAAAATCTTTGCACTTACTTAATGTTTCATCCTCATTGGTTTGAGTCCTATGTAGACAGCCTATGACATAATAACCTTGGCAATAACTCCCAATTTGACCATTCCATAACATCATTCTGTCATCCTAATAGAGTTTTTTCCAAATCTAAAACTTATAGACATCAAAAAGCTGAGTTTATAATAGTAATAAATACTATTTTAATACCTGAATATAGTATCCACTATGGAAATACCTATGACATGAAGGTAAGTTTGGTCTGTCAAACTGACTGAACAAATGAAAGCTGTGTCTGAAGGTGATATACAAATGAATTTTATCCACATAAATTGCTCCAATTTTAGTGGTTAGAGTATATTTTGAATATAAGTTTTAAGAACAAGTCTTTTTCTATTGCTTTATTTTTAAATATGCCCTTTTGCACACAGTACAAATGTAGAAAACGTTGAAGCTACTGCCAAGTTCCTTAGAAACCTGCAATTTGACATTGCTGAAAAAAACAATGTGTTCTACACTGTTCTCATTGAGAAGCTACCAATAGGGACAAGGTTAGCTGACTCCGAGTAAAGAGAAGAAACTTAAGAAGGGAGTTGAGATTGCCACCCTTCCTCTACAATCATAAAGGCCATAAATAAGTTCTCCTGAAGAAATACTCCCTGAAAAACCCATGACACTGATGAATTAACTCTGAAAGATCCTACAGAAAGCCACTTCTGCAGGAAACCATGGGGAAAATATATTTGAACAGTTAATGTTTTGATTCTGACTAAGGAAGAAAATAATCTTAGTAGCAAACTAGGAAGCTACATACCAAGTACCAGGTTATGTTCATGTGAGGACAGCTTGTGTAAAGATAAAGTTGCTGCCATTTACCAAGACAGATTCAACAGAGCAGAAATCCTTGGCCAACAGAAACCACTGGTGCCCAAATTCCAGAAAACTATCTGAGGAGCCATCATATAGAACATTAGGGTAAGGAAGCAACTGTGATATAGACTTCATCTGAGTGTTACAAAACATAGAATTAAAAAGATAAAAGGTGGGAGGAGAGAGAAGAGGAACATTAGGAGAAAATAGTCTGTGAGTAGAGCTCCACTAGACAGAGAGAATAATAATTCTGACAGGGTGGAGCATCTAGAGATAAAGGCTCTAGGCCATAATCAGTAAATTCAAATGCCTTATGCAGTGGTCTCCAACCTTTTTGGCACCAGGGACCAGTTTCATGGACGATAATTTTTTATGGAAGCCAGGGGATGGTTTCAGGATGATTTAAGCACATTACATTTATTGTGCACTTTGTAACATATAATGAAATAATTATACAACCTCACCATAATGCAGAATCAGTGGGAGCCTTAAGCTTGTTTTCCTGCAACTAGATGGTCCCATCTGGGAGTGATGGGAGACAGTGCCTGATGGGACAGGAGGCGGAGCTCAGGTGGTGATGCGAGTGATGGGGAGTGGCTGTAATACAGACGAAGCTTTGCTTGCTTGCCGGCCACTGGCCACTCACCTCCTGCTGTTAGGAACTGAGTGTGGCTCACAGTTCCTAACAGGCCATGGACTAGTACTTGTCTGTGGCCCAGGGGTTGGGGACCACAGCCTTACAGGACCAGATATAAATTCAGTGATTGACAGCACATAATGTCAATGACTGAGGCCAATCAGACAATAGAGAGTGGTGGGTAAGATGACACTGAGTAGTGCTCACCTAAAGGTAGCAGTGGCTACTCAGAGCCAGCTAGTGGTTGCCACTGAGGAATTTGGGTCCAGAATTGCCATATTATCTGAGTTTTCAAGAAAAGCCAGAAACATTTTATGTAAAAAAAAAAAAAAATCAGTTATGCTAACAAATTTTTAAAAATTATATTTTAATTCTATATAGGCCAATCAAAACATGTCTGCAGGGCCTGAGTTTGTTTCCTCTGTAATTGTGCTCAGGTTACTGGGCCTTAGGAAGCTGTTTTTCCTAGTGGTCTTCACAATCTCCGTATCCCACAGAAATGACAGATTTGTGTACAATGAACTTCACCAGAAAAGTTTGTCTTTAATTTTAGGGAAATACATAGTTCTCACTGACCTTGAATTGCACAAGCTCTGCTACTTCCTAAGCTAACGATGTTAGTTCAAAATGTACTTCAGATATCTTTTATTTTACAAAAACTGTAAAGCTAAAATAGGACTATAACTTGCCAAATTTCAAACTGGTTCACAGTGATGAAATTCAATCATTTCTCATCTTGCTAATGAAAATGGCACACTGGGCATTTCATGCCTTCAGCGTTTTATGCAATCAAAGATGCTGACGCAGCCCTCTGAAAATAACAGAAAAGGAAAGAAGCAACCCCACCACCCCCAATAATCATTGATTAATCTTCCCACTGTGATGACCAGATATTTTGGTGCTGCCTATGAGACATCACTTACAAGTTCAGCCGGTGAATTTTAAGATCACAGTTTGCAGTTGAGATTTTATAGCTCCTGCTATAGTATTAAACTTATTTCTATTCCTTTTTCAAAGTCAGTAGCTATTTTTAATCTGAAAGAACCTTTTTTTTCCATATAGCCCTTTCTTCCATCACCACGCCCCTCTCCCCACTCCCCTTCCACCAATCGAATCTAGTTAGAATGAGAGAATTCACAGTGGGAAAACACATTGGAGATCATGCTGGTCAAATCTCTCATTCAGTGGCGAATTCATGCTGTGGATCCCCCAGCAAATGACCATTTAGTCTCTGCTTAAATAACCGGTGAATTTTACCCAGTCCCTAAGAGTTGTGGCTAGTACAGAGCACTGGAAAAGTGTGCCTTGGAATGCTTCCCTGCCCCCCTCTCAAGTGCACACATAATGACAGGAAAGGTCCCTGCAATCAACTCTCACCTACCATGTTCTGCTCTCTCGTTAGCAATCCTCAGCACCAACAAACACCCAACAGACTGGAGTCCTAAGTACCAGTCGTGACTCACAAGTATCTGATTATTTAAAGCAGTGAAATATCACATTTGGCACCTCTCCTGAGAGAGGCAGCTGCTGTGCTTAGCTGGTGTGTGAGCAGTTGGTGGGTCCTGCCCACTGGCAGGCCAAGTCAAAAATAGTCAGTGCCCACGTCAACAGTCAAAGCCACATGGTTTCACTGAAATCCCGGAATCTGTGGAGCTAACTTGGCCAAAGTGAGGAGACAGAAACCTGTCTGAAAGTCAAGGTGAATAGTCTGCCTGGGGTGCTGGTCTTTCTGTCCTTGTAGGGGAGTACAAATTATTGACCTTATGGAATTGGTCTGAATTGATCAAGTTTGTGACAAAAAAATATTACCATTGCAAACTAAATGAATTAATTATGGATAAATCATTTCAAAATAAAAATAACAAATTATTTTAATTATTTACAGAAAAAATATATTTTCCTGTGGAATATGGGTAACATTTTGAAATATTTGATTTAATGTGAGGATCTCCAGTAGGACGAATGCCTAGGGCTCCTAGTGCCCATAAAACAACATCCTGGAAGCTGCCCTCATTTCCCCTATTTGTACCCATGACACAGCTACTAATCTTTGAAAATATCTTCCAAGTACTGTCTTTCCACTTTTCAGTGAATTTACATAAAAAAGGAGTACTTAATTTAATGTACTGGGTTTTTAAAATCTTTTCTTGTACATTTTGTTTCTTGGGCATTTTAAGAACTATTTCACATCATAAGATTTAAAATTGTTTGCCATATTTTCTCTTAAAAGGTTTACAGCTTTGCCTTTCTGAAATAAGCCTTTAATCTAGCCAAGATTATTATACATGTATGGTGTGAGCTAAGAATGTAGTATCATTTTCTCCTAGCATGACAACAATTGTTAGCATTTATTTTCTCACCGATCTGGAATGCTACTTCTGCTGCATTTGAAGATGTCACAGGAATAGATCCTGTCTCAGGGCTCTTGGCCCTTGTTCTTGAAGGCAGTTTGTCTACGAAGCATAAATATCACTGCATTAAATACTGTAACTGTGTAGCACATCCTGATTTCTTGTAATATCAGATTCTTCTTCAGCAAAGTTTTGGCCATTTTTTCCCCTCAAATTTTTAGAATCAGCTTGTCACGTTTCTCAAAAACCCAAGCTTAATTTACAGATAATAGGCATCTTTATGATAACTGGGTTGACCAATCCACTAACATCTTATACGTCTTCATTTATTTAATGCTTCCTTAGCGGCTTTCACAAAGTTTTGTAATTTTTTCTATAAAGGTCTTATGCATTTTCGTTAGATGTATTCCTAGGTACCCTTATACTTTGAGCTACTGTAAATATTATCATTTTAAATTACATTTCCCTTTATTGATGGTATATAAAAATTCAATTAAAATTTTCATGTCCTATAGCCAGCCACATTGATAAACTCTCTCACTAATGCTAATAATAAGTTGAAGATATTTTGTTTTTTGTATTTGGGCAATCATTTTCTGCAAATACTGATAATTTTGTTTCATCTTTTTTATATAGTTTCTTTTTCACTATCCTGGCTGCACTTAATACACTAAAATGTAGTAAATACTGTTGAATAGAAGCTGTTATGTGGGTTGTTCCTGTCTTGTTCCCAACTTTACAAATAATTTTTCACTAATAGTGGTAGATTTTAAGAACATTTTTATAGATACCCTATTTCAGGTTAAGAAGAAGGTTTTCATCTATTCCTAGTTTGATAAAATGCTTTTAATAACCAGAAGAGTGTTGAATTTTATCAAATTTCTTTTCTATCTTTTGAAAAACTATACATTTCTTTCTCTTTTAATTTGTTGATGCAGCAAACTTAATTTATAGAGTGCTTAAAAAACAAAATACTCTTGAACTCCTAGGGGGAAAATACAATTTATAAGGGATATATGATCTTTCTATGCATAGCTATTTATTTTGCTAATATTTTGCTCAGGATTTATACATTTATGTTCTTGAGTAAGATAGCCTATGATTTTATTTCTTCATGATGCCCTTCTGTGGTTTTTGTCAATAAAGTTATACTAGCTTCCTGAAATATATTGAAGGAATATTCTTTTAATTACTGTTCTTTGGAAAATATATAATATTAAAACTATCCCTTGAAAATTTAGTAAAATTTTTTTGTGTGTGTGAGACACTCTGTACCTAGTTTTTTTGTTTATGGGAAGAATTTATATTACTTCTTTTAATGGTTACAGAAATATTTGTGCCTTCTATTTTTTCTGTAGTTAAGTTTCGGTGAATTATGTTTTTCTAAGCATTTGTATATTTCATTGCAGTTTTCAAATCTATTAACACAAACTTATCCATAGTAATTTATTTCCTTTTGAGTCTCTTCTGTATCTGTAATTATAATCCTTTTCTATTCCTACTATTGAACATTTATGCCTCCTTTTTACTTTAGATAAATCTCACCAGATGTCTATTTTATTAGTATTTTCAAAGAACAACTTTTGGTTTGTCATTCTCACAACTTTATCTCTGATTTCTTTTTTTATTAATTTCTGTTTCTAATGTAATTATAGTCTTCTACATTCTCTTGGGTATAGTCTCCTGTTTTTCAACACTCTTAGGTTGAATACTTAGCTCATTTAACTTTAAGCTCTTTCAGAGAAGTAAAAAAAACAAACTAATATGTGTGAATAACAATTGCATATATTTCTGTATTATGTTTCTATAGTTGCAGAAATCTCAAAGTATCTTTTAAACTTATATCTACTTTAGATAGTGGTATTAGATCTACCACGAGATCTTATTATTTAATAAAGCACATATATTTCTAAATCACAAATTTTTAAAAGATATATTGAAAACTCTATTTCTTTGTAATTCATACTTTTATATATTTAATCTTATACATCAAGGATCACTAGTAAATGAAGGAACCAATATGCTTCATCAGATTTCCGTAAAGGAAAAAAAAAAGTTAAAAACACCTTTGGCAGGGCTAATACAGAATTCTCAGATTTAGCTTCCTCACTTTGCCAGAAAAATCTCTAGATACCAGTACCTGTATGCTTGTTATCTTCATGTAACCATACTTTACCATTCCCCCTGGTTTGCTTTTCCTCCCCTACCCCTTACTTCTTTCTGCTGTGTTTTTAACTCACTGGGTTTTATTTTGTTAGTTTCTTTTTGCCCTGGGATATTTTTCCTACTTTGCAGCAAATCCAATAATGCATTAAATATTATATTTGTGGTAACTTTCAAGGAACTCATTGTATTTTAACAAAAGGATCCTTTAGACTGTGTAGCCCATTAGCCTGCCGAAAGTAAAAGTCTTGTCCAGGACTTTCCAACTTTTTTACTTCAGCTAGGTTGGGAGAAAGATGTATCGTAATTTATTTATATTTCTGACTTTCAGATTCATATTCAAGAAGGATTCTATCCCGTTATGAACAGTCCTCCCCAGTGAGACCTTACACATCGTGCACATCCAGCCAAGAAGCATTCTCCCCTCATAGCAAAATTCAAAATTTTAAATCTGAATAACTAATCCTCGGGTTCTTAAACATTGATTGCTGCCACCTCTTTTGATACAGACATATACAACATTCTGTCTAGTAAAATAGGGTCCCTATAAACATCACAGATCATCCATGAGGCACGGTGCCCTGGACCTCCCTCAGGGCCTCATCTCCCCTCCTCTTTCTCCGCGTCCTTGGCCCTCGCAGCCCAGGCTTCTGGGTGACTCCTCAGCTGACGCTGCCATCACCCAGTGAGTTCCTCAACTTCAAATGCTCCCTCAGAGTTTCACTCAATGACCAGATATCAAAAGAATTCTCTTTTTGTCAACCCTATACTATTCACCCTGATTGATTATTCTTTCTGTATCTTTCAAGATTCTGAATCTCAGAGGCATTTTGCTTAGATTCCTACCTAAAGGTGTGCAGGCACTCCACAGTTGCCATTCCTTGGAAAGCTGTATAATCGAACTCTCTCATTCTCTCACCCCACAGACACAATCTATGACACACGTTATATATATATGTGTGTGTGAAGGATGCCACCTTTTTTGCTGATTTATAGTAAAGCTATACCCTGAATGTTATCGAGGAGAATGAGAGTGGCAGTATTTGCGCCATAATTTTATACTGTTTTTCTTTGCTTTCAAATAAATAATTCTGTACCTGAGCAAGTTTACCTTAACTCTACCCTTATCAGCATTAGTTATTATTGTTCTATTTAGGCTTTTCCAATCTCATAGGCAAAACAATTACCTGTTTTAACTCATGACTAGTGATATTGAATATTTTATGTGCATTCTTACAAGAGCTGACTGAAATTATTCTAAAATGAACTCATTGTCCTTCCAAAGCGTACCTTATCTTTCAAACTTAGGCCTAATTGTGGTTACCGTAATAATTAACTACTTGTTTTCCTATAATCTTTTTGGAGGAACTCTAGGATATAATTATTTTCAAAGGTAATTAGATCCAATACTTATTGCCTTACTGCTCAAATTCATATATCTTTTCTAACTCATTTGCTTTAATTATCCAGGAATTAAATAAACAGTGATTTAAAGTACCTGAATAATGGCCCCAGCTCTTTTTTAGGTATAAATCCAGCCTGAGGATATTTTTATAAAACTTCAAAACAGATTTGATTCAGTCACAGCTTCAAACACTTATAGATATTTGGAGAAGGAAGGTCTTTAGAGAGAGAGCCCTCTCATTTTGTAAATCTGGCAACTAAGATCTGGAAAAGGAATGCTGATTTACTAATATTGCAAAGGCAGTTACTGGTAAATCTAGCATTGGAACCCAGGCATCCTGGTTATTTTTCCATATTGGGAAAGGGATTTGTGACAAATAATACATTTTATATATTCAGACAGGCATATGTACGTAGACTCCAGAGAATATCAAATTTTCTCTAACTAACGATATCAATCCATTGTGTTGAGAGGAGTATTTTAACCTAAATTCAATGTGCTTTTTGTTTGATAGTTTCAAACTATTCAAAAAAATATACCCCATTTAGGAAATATGTTAGATAACCAGAAATAGATGATATTTCTAGAATCATTCTTTAAAGATATTTCAGTGCCACTTGAAAAAAAAAAAGAACTTGACTGGATTCAGGAATTAATAAGTGACCTTTTTTGTACACAGCATCGAACTGAACATGGAACTTAGCCCCTTGCCACATTTCTGCTTGAAGACCCAACATACACAAAGAATTTTACTTAAGTAAAATTTCAACCAAAGACAGTTCCTTCTGTAAGAGCAATTTTACTGCCAACTATTTAGATAATAACGTTTTTTCACCATATTATACAGTGAACAGAGAGTCAGCCATGATGATTCAGTGTAAACACAGAGTTTACTGCAGCCCTTATTTACTGGTCTCTTAACTCGGATTATCCTTCTCTCCTTCTCTGAGTTCATTCCATTTCTGAACAAGTGCCTCCCTCCTTTTGAAAAATGACATTCTCTTGCTAGTTCTACCCCCTTCTCTTCTTGTTCCTAGGCAAAGTTTTCAGCACTCCTTTCCTTCTTTCCTCCAATTTCCCAACTAGCCCAAAATGTCATCCACCCCCCACTTTACCTAGAAAAAGTTAACCTAGTAATCTTCAGCTTTTACAGAATTCTAAAAATTTAACCTTCTCTTTATTCACGGTTCTCAATTTTCAACCCAAGCATCCAATTATTTATTATTGTTCTATTCAAGAGCTTTGGGGTTAAAATGTTACAGCCTCTCATTTGCATGCTACCATTAGAGCATACTATTAGGTTATTAAGTATGAAATGTCCAATTTCCTTAAGTACTAAGTTTGACAGTTGATATCTCTGACATTTCACTTTGACACTTCACGTTTTATTATTGTGAAGATATATCCTCAGTCTTTCAAATGCATGTTTTGGCTTGTGATTATCTTTCAATTTTTTTGAATAATTTTTATGAAACCATGGATCTGTTATGTTATTTTTGAATATGAGTTTTATTGTGGAACCAGTGCAGAGCAGACAGCTCAAAATATCAATGAAGTGTTTGGAAAGGATGTGGCTAATCAATGCACAGTACATTGATGGTTTGAGAAGTTCCATTCTGGTGCTTTTAATATGAAAAGTTAAGCCATGTGGGCAACCTGAGACTAAGGTGGATAACGATGAGCTGACAGCTATAGTGGCAGCAAGTCTATCTCAACCTATGGGTGAATTAGCAGCAAAGTTTGACGTTACTATTCCAGCAACAGTGGACCATTGGAAAAAATTTACAAGGTAAAGAAGCTGAATAAAGGGGTTCCACATAAATTAAATGAGCATCAGAAAAGAAATCATTCTCAGAGCTTGCCTTTCTTTGTTGCCACAACATAAAGGCGAACCATTTCTACACCGTATTGTTACATCCAAGAAAAATGGATTCTTTTTGACGACTGCAAGCATTTGGCACAATGATTGGATAAAGATGAAGTGCCAAAACACAGTCCAAAACCAAATATTTATCAACAAATGCTAATGGTATCTGTTTGGTGGTCCAGAGCTGGTATTATCCACTATGTCTTCATGAAACCTGGTCAACCCATTACCGTGGATGTCTGCTGCAACCAACTGGATGAAATGATGATGACACTTATAGATTAAGCAGCCATGATTGGTCAATAGAGACAGGCCAATCCTCTTGCAAGACAACGCTGGACCACATTTTGCTATACAAACAATACTGCTCAAACTACAGAGGCTGGACAGGGAAACTCTGTCATCCACTGTATTCACCAGACCTTGCACCAACTGACAACCACTTCTTCCAGGCTTTGGACCCCTTCTTCAATTCTCAACAAGCTGTAGAAAACGCCTTTCGTGATTTTACTGCCACCAGCTCTCCAGGCTTTTTTGCTCCTGGAATAAAACATTACCATTAAGATGGCAAAACTGTGTTAATAGTTTAGGCGCATACTTTAATTGTACTGCTTCTTGTTTGAGATATAATAAACCACACTTTTAATTTGAAATCAGAAGTTTCATATTTACTGACCTAATATCAGTAATTCAAAATGCCTACATTGAAAACACCCCGATGAAACTCATGTTTTTCACTGAAAAGATGCCAACCAAAAGAGGAGGGTAGCACCTTAGTCCATTCAGGCTGCTATAACAAACTACCATAGACTGGGTAGCTTATAAATGACAGAAATTTATTCTTTATAGTCCTGGAGGCTGGAAAGTCCTCTGTGCTGAGATGAGGTTGGAAAAGGAAAGAAGGCATCATGGAAAGATCGTTGTAATGACTTATTTTCATTATCAAGCTACGGGCGGCCTTTCAGGGTGTTAATGGTGGGGTGAGCGAAGGCAGAGAGATGACGAGGCCATAGGGATTGGAGCATATGAGAGGAGAGGACAAGAGCAAGGC
>CAUYRT010031853.1:0-82948 GCA_963574885.1 Lepilemur ruficaudatus | reverse complement strand
TTCAGCAAAGTTTCAGGTTACAAAATCAATGCACACAAATCAGTAGTGTTCATATACACCAAAAACAGTCAAACTGAGAACCAAATCGAAGAATTTTGATTAACTTTACATCTCAAAAGTAATAATTCAAAATAGGAATTTTGTTTAATAAAAATAATATCCTTTATAGAAAATCTTTAAAAAAAATGACATACTTCTCACTGTTTTTCTTTTTTACTTTTTTCTTTTCTCTGCCTCTACTTTTGTGGAAAAAGTTGGAATCAGAGAAAAATACATACACTGTAGGTGTTTTTTTTAAAGGTTTTTGTAAAGGTGATACATGGTCATTGTGGAATATTTGGAAAATTTTTAAAAACATAAAGAAAAATATTTTAAATTATCTGCAATTATAGCACCTATACTACATTTCTACTTATGTTTTGGTAGTATATCCTTATATCCTACTGCAACCTACTTTTTAAAAATTGTAGTCATAGAATACTTTCTGTTATATACTAGTCTTTCTTAAAAAAAATAATTGTATATATGGCAGTTTTCCATGTTGTTAAATATTCTCTTCTAATCTGATTTTTAAGAGCTGTACAGTATTTCTTTACACAGGTATACTCTCAATGTAATGGCTCAGTCAAAGAATATAAATATTTTTAAAATAAGAAAGTATTCTAATAGCAGTTAACATTTATTGTGTACCACTATGTACCTTGAATTATCTGAGCACTTAAAATGTATAATCCTGTTTAGTTCTCACTACAACTTTTAAGGTAGTTATGTTATCCTTTGTGCAGATGAAAAAAATGGGGTTCAGAGAAGTTAAGGACTGCACAGTTAATAAGTGATGCTAACAGTGATCCAAACCCAAACCTTTCTGACTCCAGAGCCTGCGTTTTAGAAACTAGATTTTATATATTTAAATAGGTATGTTCTATTCCTTTTTGCAAGAGATTTTCCATTTAGATTTTGTTCTAAAGCCATTTTAGATTTTCATAATATAGAAACTCAGATAACTTTTCTATTATAAACAAATACCACTAGCAACAGGGAAAATGAACAATATATTATTAAGTGGAATCTCCTTTGTTCTTTTTAACAGAGGAATAAAACCTGGAGATCATTTAAAACAAATAAATTGATTAAAGATGGTTCTGCTATGAGGTATGGGAAGATGGATGTGGAAGATGATATAATACCTCAAGACCTTTTGTTCATAAAATTCAATGAAATAATTATCTGTGTTAAGGGAGATGCCATTTGACAATATGGATGATTTATGTAGACCCAGCAGAAACTAAATTATTGAACTTGGAGGGAGATGAGGGAAAGGGATCTAAAAGTGAATTTTTTTATTAGACAATAAGCACTGTATTTTGGCTGAGTCAAAATTTTTAATGTTTTTCATGAGTTGTGAAGTTTGAAAACCTATACTGTGAAAAGAAACTACAGCCAGCCATATTTAATCTCTTTTCAAAGATAGTTTTAGAATATTCTGATTTGTGCGGTGTCAGCCACTTTATGTACACACTGGAAGATTTTGTATCATTTTTACTCAGTATCAGCGTTCTTTTGCAGTAAAAATACCTCTTATTCAAAAATAATACCTTGTTTGTTAATCAATGATTCCAGACTTCTACAAGTTGTTATAGGTTCAATATATTGTTCTCTTTTTTCCTCTGGACTATATTCATATGCCAAATCTAATCTCAGGTCATCTAAGATGCAACCTGTTTTAATGTTTTCTCTGAAGGTTTCTTAAAGGTTTATATTGTAGTATTATACCTTCATTGAAGTTAAGTTGGTTTTTTGTTTAATGTACCTTCAATAATGGCTACAAATGATTATCTGCTTCAGTGGTTTGAAAACTCTTTAAAGTATGCTTGTAGAGGTTAAAATTTTTAAGAATCACTTTGAAAAGTTCAAGCTCCACCAAAGCACTTTTGTCAGCATTATGTTCACTTTTGTGTTCTTGAGGGCTGGACTATTGTCTCAGTTTTTAAAGACAAATACTATTTTTATATTGTTTGAAAAATCAGATGTCTATATTTAGATTATCATATATGTATAAGTCATTTTTCAAGGCACAGATGTATATAAAGCAAGTCATGAGTATATAAGGTATTTTGGCATTATTTTCAAATAATATTTTAGTGAAGCAGTGTCAACAACCAATAACAGCAAAACATTACTTAATAATTCTATTTAAACTTTATCCTAATAGTCAATTAATAATTTATTAATTTTTCCTACTTCAAGTCATGTTCAGAGTATGAATGAAGTAGACATTTTTAGAAAACATTATTTAGTCTTTTACAAGAAGGCAAAGTGCTATAAAGGGTAGACATTTTTTACCTTTTCCTGTAACAATATTGAAGCATTCGCCTGTTTACAGCATAAAGACTGTATTAAGTACTCTCTTAATCTTTCATTTCCTTTTGAGTGCTCGCAAGTTTATTGTACATGCATCTGATTTTTGCAGTGAAATAAACTTCCTTTCTTCATTATTTAGCTATTCCAAAATCTCTGAATTTTCTTATCCTGTCTACTCCTTCTCTCATTCACATTTCTGAGCAATATTTGGAAACATGACACTATGTATTTGTCAAGCATATTTGTGTTCCCTGATTAGTGAAAAGCTTCCGTAAGATAGAAACCTCCCTAATAAGGTCAAATACAGTTGTTATTGTTGTTGTTGTTTTTAACTTCATAATACCAATATGAAAAAAAAAATCCTACAGTCTAAGTTTAAACAAAAACTTTAAATAAAACTCTTCAAATTAATTTTAAATAAGTAAAATAAGAGATAATAGAAGTAGTTTAATTTTTTCTCCATATTAAATGCCTTAAGGACTGTCCAGACTGCTGTTTTTAGAAGACTAATCTGCCTTTATTCTAATCTAAGTAAATTCTGCTCTTCAATTCAAAACAAGGTGCAAACAGAAACCAGCTTAATTCTTTCATCCTAGTGCCTTTAAGCGTGCTCTGTTGGATCTTCCTTTTTCCTAAGTGACTCTCGGGTAGATCTCATGGCTTTTGCAGTTGCTCTTAGGTATTAATAGTTTTTTTTTAATATCAACAAATCAAGTCCAGTTTAATGTCAAAGCTTCAGTCTCTCAACCAGTTCAAAGCCGTCTCCTCTCACCAGTTCAGACCTGCTTTTAACTGGAAAATCTGTAGTTTGCAAGGGAGTTGTACTTGACTTTGATTCTTATCCCTCCTTCCTTTTGTGGGTTTTTAGTGATCTCTCATTGCTAGAGTTTTCCTGCCTACAGGTCCCTTGATAATGAGCGATGCCTTATCCTGTGGCTTACTTACAATTTCCTTTTCAGAACTTAAGTTCCTTTTGTCTACCCTTTGACTGGCATCACCCCATCCCCTTAAGGCTGTCCTCTTTGACTAGGTGGATCCCTTTCTAGACAGCGTCTTGCTCTCTTTCTTCAGCCCACATTTGTCCTAAGGGAAACACACAAACCCTTACACTGACAAGCTCAGAAAGAGTAATCATTCTCCCTGCAGCCCTGCATTTTGCTCTGCTGCTCTTTGCTGCAGCCAGACAGACATGCATCATCACCCGGTCTGTGTCCTCCAAATTCCTAGGAGACAAACTCTCTGGTAATTTTCTGAAAATTCCTCTTATATGAAGGGCTTCCTTTAAAGTACCTCTTCTTAAGAAATCCTTACTCTCCAGTTTCACCTTTCCTTATTCTTCAGGCTTCTCCTTTGGTAAGTTACCAGACCAATTTTTGTGTGAGACTTTGAAAAAAAATACTTTCTGAAGTATTTTATTAGTGTGTCTCTTTTAAAAATGAATATTTTAGACCATTTATGAGAGCTTGAGAGATAAAATTTCACCCACTCCATGAGTTCTTTAATGTGGTTATGTCAAATACCCTATCACCATGACTCAAGTCATGATCTTTTTTCTAGCTCATTATTTTTTTAAATTATCACTTCTTCTACTCCTTTAAACAGTTTGTACCAGTCCCTCAACTCTTCTCAAGACCTCCAGGCCATTATCCGCATTCTCAATTTATTACTCTCCCTTTTTTCAAAACTATGACTAGACGTTTTAATGTATACTTTTTAAAAACATTAGAGTCCTATATAACTCCCTAACTTTCTCTGAATCCACTGTGTTGGTTCATCTCAACTATTTCTTTATTGGCTATAAATAACTAGAGAAATTTATTGAAGGTCATTACAAATTTATATCTCCTAATTTAAACCAGACCTCATTGCCTTTTTTTGTGTACTCCTTACCAGATTTTTATAGCAGTTATTTCAAATTTTTGCCACATATCTCAAGTCTCGAGTTTTATTTCCAGCACCCTCATTTTTCCAAAATGACTTGTCTCTTACTGCACTGAGGAAAAGACATCAATATCCTTGTTTTCTCCTTATAACCTTTAGAAGGTCTGTTACTTTTTCTACCTCAATCTCTTATTTCCTGTCTCAGAAGAAAAAAATGACACCTACCTTTGTTCTTTATTCCAAAAGTCTTTCTGTTCAGTACCTAAGTGTCTATTCTCATTAAGCCATCCTACAAACTTTTCCCCAATCACTGTTTTTGAAAGATCACTTTCCACATTTCTAGGTCAGAAGCCCAAGGAAGGCGTTTCTGTTGTCCATACTATAGGATAGATGTCAGGGTTTTAACTCTGACTTTCAAAGCCATCTATAATAAACCTATGCTAATATTACAAATATTATAGGTATAAATCAACCTCTCTCCTTCCCTCCCTCCCTCTCTCCCTCCCTCCCTCCTTTCTCTTTCTTTTTCTCTCCTTCATTCTCTCTTCCTCCCTCATTCTCCTTCTTTCTTTCGCTCTCTCTTTCTCTTGCTCTCAATACTCTTTTACAAAAAGCTTCATCTCATCAGAGTTTGTTGGTTCTTTTTTAAAAAAATTAAATCTCCAATTTAAATCCTAGTTTCCCCACAATCCTTAGAATGACACTAAATTTCTTTTGCACTCTTTTTGCTCAGCTGTTCATTTGGCATTCAGTATATTATTTTTTGTGCTGTTATTTGTCTTTTTATATTTAGGTTGTTTGTACCAGCTAGGTTGCAAACTCTCTTATAATAGAGGATATTTCTCTCATGCTTCCTTGAAGACAAGGAGCCTGGATATTATACCTTTTTTTTCCTAACATAGATTTAAAATTGTTCCTGTTAGTTCTCTACTGCTAGCCTGTTTCCTGTTATTTGTTACTGAAATTATTTTTTAAACTTTTATTTTGCTGAACAGCAGTGGAAGTGTTGTAGGTTCTAGTTTTTGCCTTAGCAGCCCAAGGCTATTTATTGAAACAACAAACGATGTCTGAAGCATAAATTTCTGCCAGCATGACCCAAATATGCAGACAAGACCGAGAGTAAGAAACATAAGAAAATATCTGTTTAGCAAAGTTAAAATCACATTCTTTCTTAGAATAGTTTCTGTTCCTATCTAGTTCACTCAGAATTTCTATTAACATTTAATAGTGCCTGTTAATTATAGCAGATTTCTTCGGAGTAGATACATAGTTTTAAATTTAAAAAAGTTGTCTCCTTCAAAATAAAGAACACTGGGATTGTCTAAGACTATAAAATTAATCTGAAAGAAAATGTCTATTTTGTGGGGGATATTTTACATAAAATTTGAGAAGAAACAATATATTTTTTATTTATGGAGATATTTTCTTTTGTTTTATCTACCTACCAATATGTCTGTAATAGGAGTCTCATTTTATTGAATAAAAATCTGTATAGTATTCAAAGGTGTGCCCCACACTTTACCAGTTGCTTGAGTTATACTGTTAATAAGATAATCAGACACAAATCTTGCCTTTCATATCTGTTCGGCCAGGCACTCTGGCGCATGCCTGTAATCCCTGCACTTTGGGAGGTGGAAGCAGGAGGATGGCTTCAGGCCAGAAATTCAAGACCAGCCTGGGCAATATAGTGAAATCCCATCACTACAAAATATTAAAATAAAAATAAAAATAGCCAGGCATGGTGGCACATGCCCATAGTCCCAGCTATGGGAGGCTGAGGCAGGAGGATCACTTAAGCCCAGAAGTTCAAGGCTACAATGAACTATGATTGTGCCACTGCACTCCAGCCTGGGCAACAAAATGAGACTCTGTATAGATAAAGCATATGTGTACTTAATTATGATACAAGATTGTGATACAAGTGTTAAATGCCATAAGAAGGCACAGCTAAGATATTACAGGAATTTTGAGAGGAGGATTGTTCAGCTTCATGAATCAAAAAGATTGTGGATGGTATGCCATTTCAATAGAATTATGAAAACTAGGTAGAATTTCATAGAAATATAAATTAGGATATGCTAGATTGTGCAGCAAGCACAAAGAATCCCAAATTTTTAGTTGATTAACACATCACAAGTTGACATTCATTAACGTGTCAATATGGGTTGGCAGGGCAACTGTGCTCATCATAGTCATTCAAGGACCCAAGCTGATGAAGGTTTTATTTCGATATATGTGGTCCACGGCATAGTAGCAGGAAATACAACAAATTTCACATAGCCTTTTAAAATCATATCTGGAAATTGACACATACCACTTCAGGCCACATTCCACAGATTACATAGTCAAACCTAAGGTTAAGAAGCCAGGTAAATATAATGCTACTATATGCTGCCATACTTCCAAGGCCTTTCTGGTATTTGAAGCAACATAAGGAAATCCTTGGAGAGAGAAAGGGTGTGTACAGTTCATATGGGGAAAACTGCGAAGTAGTTAATTGTAGTAATAATAGTTGCTAATGTGTTTTTTTAATTCTTTTCTCATTGCTTTTTTTTTGAAATAGCTTTATGAGGGGTAGTTTTTGTGTTTTTTGTTTTTTGTTTTTTGTTCTTTGAGCAGTTTTACATTTATAGACAAATTGACTTAAAAGTACAGAGTTTCCGTATGTCCCCTCATTCCTCCACTCTTTACCCTAGTTTCCCCTTTTATCATTTTGCATTAGTGTGGTACATTTGTTAAAATTGATGAGCCAATATTGATATGTTATTATTAACTAAAATCTATAGTTTACATTAGGATTTAATCTTTTTACATTCTATGAGTTTTGACAAATGTATAATGATGTGTATCTACCATTCATTCTACTATCACACAGAATAGTTCACTGCCCTAAAAATCTCCTATGCTTCATCTGTTCACCACTCCTTCCCTACCCTCAAACCCCTAGTAGCCACAGATCTTTTTACTGTCTCTATGGTTTAACCTTTTCTGGAATGTCATATAGTTGGGATCATGTAGCCTGTTCAGAATGGCTTCTTTTCACTTAGAAATATGCATTTAGGGTTCCTCCATGTCTTTTCATGGCTTGAGACCTCATTTCTTTTTATTGTTGAATAATATTTTCTCATATGAATATGCCAGTTGATTTATCCATTCTCCTGTTAAAGATGTGTGTATGTGTATTTACAGTTTGTTTGTTTTGTGTACAAAACAATCTTACTTGTGTTGGTAGTTATGAAAGAAGCTACTGTAAACATTGATGTGCATGTGGACATAAATGAGTTTTCAGCTTGGGAAATATGAAGGAACCCAATTACTGGATCATATGTTAAGAGTATGTTTAGTTTTTTAAGAAGCTGCCAAGCTGTCTTCCAAAATAGCTATATCATTCTGCAGTCCCTCCAGCAGTGAGTGAGAGTTCATGTTCCACATTCTTGCCAACATAGGTGTTGTTGGTGTTTTGGATTTTAGCCATTCTAACAGGTATCTTATTGTTTTAATTTGCAGTTCCCTAATGACGTATGATGTTGAACATCTTTTCATATACTTACTTGCCATATCTATGTCTTCTTTATTGAGGTGTCCAGATCTTTTGCTATTTTTTGATGGGGTTGTTTGTCTTCTTATTGTTTAATTTTAAGATCTCTTTA
Source organism: Lepilemur ruficaudatus (assembly GCA_963574885.1). Taxonomy (NCBI): domain Eukaryota; kingdom Metazoa; phylum Chordata; class Mammalia; order Primates; family Lepilemuridae; genus Lepilemur; species Lepilemur ruficaudatus. The sequence continues at coordinate 75,056 of CAUYRT010031853.1, read as the reverse complement.
TATATTTTGGATGCCAATCCTTTATCAGATATGTTTTGCAAATGTTTTCTCCAAGTAATTTTATCCTCTGATCAATGTGTTTTGCAGGGTTAAACTTGTTAATTTTAATGAAGTCCAACTTAATTTTCTCTCATGGATTATACTTTTAGTGTTACATCTAAAAAGTCATTATCAAATCCATTGTTACATTTTCTCCTGTTATCTCCGAGGATTTTTGTAGTTTTGCATTTTATATTTAGGTCTATGATCCATTTTGAGTTAATTTCTGTGAAAGGTATGAGGTCTGTGTCTAGATTCTTTTTTCATGTAGATGTCCAGATGATCCAGCACTATTCGTTAATATTCAAAAGTCAATTGCTTTATGTTACTGCAGTGAACAACTAGAATTTCTTGTTGTTGGGTTTTTTTTTAATAAATTTTATTGTGTATATTAAAGATATACCAACATGATATTATAGGATACAAATAGGTAGTAAAAATGTTACTGTAGTGAAGCAGGGTAATATATCTATCATCTGACATAGTTACCCATTCTTTTTTAATTTTGTGGCAAGAGCAGCTAAAATCTACCCATATAGCATGAATCCCAAATATAGTACAGTCTGATTACCTGCAGTCCTCATGTTATACATTTAGATCTCTAGACTTGTACATCGTACATACCTGCTGCTTTGTATCTTCTGACCCACACTTTCCCATTTCCTCCTCCTGTCCCTGGTAATCACTGTTTTGTTCTGTCTGTATGTTTGATTTTTTTTTTTATATTCTACATATAAGTGAGATCATACAATATTTTTCTTTCTGTGTCTGACTTATTTCATGTAGCATAATATCCTTCAGGCCCATTCATGTTGTGTGTGGCAAATGGCAAGATGTCGGGGTTTTTTAGGGATGAATAATATTCCATGGTATATTTATACAAGTTTATTTATTTATTTGTCTGATTAACACACACTTAAGTTGTTTCCGTATCTTGGCTATTGTGAATAATGCTGCAATGAATGTAGGAGTGCATATATCTTCATGAGATAGTGATTTCAGTTCATTTGGGTATGTGGGTCTCATATGGGTCATGTGGTAGTTTTATTTGTAATTACTAGGTTATGTGGTAGTTTTATTTCTAATTTCTTTAGAAACCTTCACACTATTTTCCATAATGGCTATACCAATGTATATTCCCACCAACAATGTGCAAGAGTTCCCTTTTCACCAACATTTATCTTTTGACTTTTTGATAATAGCCATCCTAATGAGTGTGAGGAGGTTGGTATCACATAGTGGTTTTATCTGCATTTCCCTAATGATTAATGATGTTGACCATCTTTTCATATACCTGTTGGTGATCTTTATGTCTTCTTTGAAGAAATGTCTGTTTAGGTCTGAAATTTAAAACATAAACCATTCACATTAGTACTAGAAAAAATAAAAACATGAAATTCTTAGGTATAAATCTAACAAAATATGTACAAGATCTATATAAGGAAAACTACAAAATTCTGATAAATGAAATAAAAAAACCAAATAAATGGAGAACTTTTCCATGTTCATGGTTAGGAGAACTCAGGACATCAGTTCTTATTAACTTGAACTATAAATTCAATGCAATTGCAATCAAACTCCCAGCAAGTTATCTTGTAGGTTTTGACAAACTGATTCTAAAGTTTATATGGAAAAGTAGAAGATTCAGAATAGCCAACACAATATTGAAGGAGAACAAAATCAGAGAACTGACACTACCCAATTTTAAAACTTACTATAAAGTTACAGCAATCAAGAAAGTATGGTATTTGTGAAAGTATAGACCAATAAATCGATAAAACACAGCAGAAAGCCCTGAAATAGATACACATAAGTAAACTGGTATTCGACAAAGTAGCAAAGGCAATTCAGTGGAGAAAATGTCTTTTTATGTAATTTGTTTTTAATGCAGAGTGATTGGGACAAGAGATTGAGACCGTATTATAAAGGATTATAAATATTATGGCATGAGTTTATGGCCAGTGAAGTTCTATTCAGAGTTTTTTAGAAGGTATTAGGGATCAGAAAAAGAGGAGTGGAAAAGCTAATTTCCAGAGCTCCTTCGCAAGCAAAGGCATTCCTTTTTTCCAGATAGAACTTGCAATGTGGAGTTTAGGGCAGTGTCCTTACTTTAAACTTCTCAGCTGCCTAAAGTTCTAGTAATACATTTGGATTATTCTCTTAAAAAGGCAAACACCATCAATATATTATATTTTACATATTATATCACAAAACAATTCCTTCTGGATACTTGCCTTCAAACACAACAGTTGCACTGATAGAAAAGGAAGTTTTAATTTACAGAAGAGTATGTAGGAAATAATTTTGGATTTTGGAATTTTTTTAGGGTGAAGGCTCAACTGCATCAGGTAACCAAGTGAGGAATTAAAGGATGTTAATCATTTAAGTAGAAAGGTACTAAATAGTAAGAGGAGTTGACAAATTAGCCTTCCAACTTAAATCTTTTGTCTGAGACTATCTAAAGCCTAGAAAATCGGGTGTTCATTTCTCTTCTCTTTTTGTTAGGAGTCAGAATTTGAAATAGGCCTTGTGGTTGAGCTGTAACCCTTTACAAAGATTTCTGGGGAAAATATTCTAACTTTTTAAAATGATAAACTTACCAAGGACTTACAGAATCCAACTTGTTTAGAATCTGAGTATTGCCTATATTTTTAAGCCAAGAAAGACCTTAAAATTCTAAGACTTATTAGAAAGCATGTGAAGATTTTGCCATTTAAAAAATTTTTAAAGACATACCTTAAAATCTACCAGAATTTGAACCTGAAATATATAGACCAGTGACTTACAAACTTTAAATGAAAGATTTATTTAATATTGTGTATTATATATAACAGGAAAAAGAAATGGAATGGTTTTCATTAAGATAAAGGAGAAATATATATTTCTAGTTTAATATTTCTCAAATACTGAGAATAGCATGTCCATTGTATTTCCGTATTTTTCTTTATTTGAGGACTTTTTAAAATTATTTAATATCATGCTTGCTTAACTCTGATTTTTAGAAATGCTCTTTATTTTAAATTTAGGTTTAAACTAAGTGTTAATTTTTGTATATTTTTCACAGTGAAGAAATGCCTTTTTTTTCCACTGGAACTCCTGTTCCATTAAGGAGCAACATTGGCAATGTTAAATGTAACTGTAGCTTTCAATTCATTGCTGCAGTTATATTTTCAGAGCCTGCTGTAAGAGATAAACCCATTGCAAATGAAGACAGCATTCATTTTGCTTCCACCTCAGGCCACACAGAGTTGATTGGGGTAATAAAATGACAGGGCCTTGTAATATAGTGAAGGCTCTTTAATTCGAAAACCAGTTCTAACCTGATTCAGAGCTTGTTTAAAGCTAATTTATAGCTTACATAATTTTCAGCTGGCCGACCAAGGTAAAGGATGATGTATGAAAACTGATAAAGAATTAACTTATGATATATTCAGACATGTCATTAAAGTCAGTTGGTATTAAAAATAGAGAGAGAGAGATGAAATGGCAGAAAAAAATAATTGATAAGCTTTTGCTTTACCTAAGTAACATTGCTGACAATAGTTTACATTTCCTGTCATCTTCTTTTAAACTTAGCTTCTTGTCCTTTCTTTGTAAAATCAGTTATATTTGCATTTCTTATATTTTAAAATCCTTCATTTTTCTTCACATATTAAGGTCAATGTAAGGCTGGATACAGTTAGCAGCTGTTGTGACTTCCACGGTGCCAAATCTATTGTATGCCATGGTGGCAGTTCTGCTGCTGAATAGTTATGGTCTGTCAGCATTTTAATTATAAATAGTCTTTTTCAAGATGCAAGCTGAAAGATTTTAGAGCTCTTCATTTTTATTTTAGCTGAAAAATCAGTAGTAGGCTTTTTGCCTTTGTGGGCTATTTTTATTTCTTTATTCTAGCATATTTAATCATTTTTAACTCACAAATAATGTAACTACCATAGTAAAGTAATCTGTACTATGAATGAATCCAGATTTTCAGAAATTTCATGTCAGCATTCACATGTTAAAAATGAATTACATTTTTCTTTTTTATGTTTAAGTCCTTTACATCTGTGGTCTCTAACGACCCAGGCCACAGAGGCCACAGACTGGTACTGGTACCCGTCCGTTAGGAACTGGGCTGCATAGCAGGAGGTGAATGGTGGGTAAGGGAGCCCTGCTGTAAACTGCGCATGCAAGGGATCTAGGTTGCAGACTCCTTGTGAGAATCTAATGTCTGATGATCTGAGGTGGAGCTGAGGCAGTGATGCTAGCACTGGGGAGCAGCTGCAAATACAGATCAGCATTAACAGAGGTTTGACTACACAATAAATATAATGCACTTGAATCATCCCAAAACCATCCCCCTGCCCCCATCCATGGAAAAATTGTCTTCCATGAAACTGGTCTCTGGTGCCAAAAAGGTTGGGGACTGCTGCTTTATATAGTTATTACTGTTTACCTTAAGAAAAAAAAAAAAGACAATAGAAGATGAGTATGTATTTTGCCATATTCTATCATTATAACATCCTAGAAAGTATCAACATTTTCAGAAGTATATTTATAATTCTTAACCACATATATTGCACTTAGTACACTGCAAATGTTTTGGATATCTATGCTAAAGAAAAAAGTAAATAAATAAATGTATATAAACATAAGGTTAGATATATCAGACTGAGAAATTCTGTAGTTTATTCAAAGAAACTTGTCTAGATATATAGTTAGGTATTAAGACCAAAATGTCTGATTATGATGTCTATGGCCAACATGATCAAAATTATTGGAGAATAACATATACAAAGATAAAAATAAAAATTATTCAAGGAATAAGCACTGCTAACATTTTGTTATTTTTTCTCTGCCTACTTTTTAAGACCTTAATATTGTAAACCATAAATCATGCATTCTCAATGTGCACAACATTGGTTCTTATGAAGACAAAAAAGCAAAATTAAAGTTGTTTGTGACTCTTCACAGATAGACCCTTCCCAAGAAAATCATATTCTTATTATCTAATTTTTGATAGATTTTAAGTATCACATAAGCATTACTGACATTGAGTTCGTGGACAACACACAAAGTATATACAAGATCATTGCCACAAAACAATGGCAAATAGATGGCTAGACTGGAAGGACTTTTGGTCTTGAAGTTATTTCAGAAGACGCGGCCTGCACCTGCCTATTGGCTGCCTTGCAAATGTTTATGCTTGATCCTAAGTGCTTTTGTGTGTGACAACTCTACACATATCCCTAGTTAAGAGTTATTTTCTCTCATCAGCCTGTATTTTTCCTTGTATTTTAGTTAAAGTTCACTAAAATGATGTTGAAGACATGTAATTTTTTTAAATTACTTTTGCTGGTAGTATGATAGTTTTGAATGATATTTTTAAAGCTTGATTTTACCTTTCATGTCTATGTAAATTGATAATTTTTGCATGTAATTTGATATATTACAATATATAAGTAAAGTGTATGAAAAGTTACTCAGCAAATACATTTCTAAAGTTGTTTTAATAACTTTTAAAATTGTATTTAGCTATTCTTAACCTTAATAGCAAATAAAGAGTTAAACCTTATATTTACTCTTTTTATTTATAAAGTATAGCTGTACATATAGTATATAAACAGATCAACAGTATATCATTGGCATTAAAATCTCATGGGAGGGCAGTTAGGTAAAAATATTTCTAAAAAGACTCTTTGGGAGGTGTTAATGGAAGAAAAAACAGATGAGAAATACTAGTGGAATTGACTTTTACCCTGTTCTTTCCCTTAGTTTTACATGGTAAACATTAAAAATTATTTTTAAGCAAAGCCAGTTTTTTGTTCTACAAGTAGTGAGTGAACTACTAAATTTAGAAGTAAATAGTAGAGTCACTTTTGTTACTAACATCAGTTATAATTAATTGGGCTAACAACCAAATATTTGGCAGAATTAAGTATAATAATATTATATAAAACATATTACACTAAATGTTGTAACAAATAATGTTTTAGTTTCTAAAACTTATCTCTCTTGTGCATAATTTTTGCCAGTTCTCTAAAGAGGAAAAAAAATTGTGAGAGACAAGTACTCTAAGTCTTAGGATGAGGAATGAGAATAGTGTGTTTTGGCTTGTATTTTCCTTCTTGCTTTTACAATTTGAAAAACTGTTTTTTTATACTCAGCTTTGTTTTCATTTGCTTCACTGTCAGTAAAACTTAAACTGTGTGACTTGAATCATATAATATAAAAAATTATTTTTGAATTTTTACTTCTTTTTAAGTGAATTTACAGTCCACATAGCTTAAATGAACTTGGAACCCAGGTAACCTATCCAAACATGAACCAATGATTGTTATTATACACTTTTCCTATGTTTATAACTTGGGGAAAATGGTTTTTCTAAGTCAAATGTTTTCCTTTTTTCCTGTATGAATTTTTAAAAATCTAATAAAAGCAAAGGCTTTTATATTCTTACTGTAAAAGTTTCAGGGATCAGGGAGTTATGTAAAAGATTATTGTTTTCATATTCACAATATTTATATATGTAAGAAAAATTTTGTTTTGTAGCACAAATATTTTAAATATATTTATCTAGTTCCACTGAAATTGTCAATAGAAAGAAGTTAGTTTTGAGTAACTTAAAGCAATATTTTCCGTTAACGTAGAAGTGAATTATTTTAAAATTTACAGATTTATTAACGAGAAACATATTGAGATAAAATGTTTAAATGAGCTGTTATAAAAATTAGGCATTCATCTATATTTCACCCTTCATAATCACTGTATTTATTTCAATGTATACTAATTTGTTTCTCCTCATATTTGGAGGGTATTTATGACATGACTTACTGTTGTTTCCACTGTATATTGATTTTATAAGCTCCATTCTCAATTTGCGTAAATTTACATATTGACCTATGAAGGAACATAATCAACTTAGCCTAATTAACTAATTATCACACTTTGAATTTCATATTGGGAGGAAATTAAAAGCAAGTTATCAGCATTGGTTTGAAATCCAATTTAAAGAATTTTATAGAGTTGTATTATATTTAAATTAAGAATGTATCTATTTCATACTAACCCTAAAGTATTGATCATTTAATAGTTAAAAGTCAAATGTCTAGAGTGTGCCAAGCATTTAGCTTTGTTTCTGAAATAAATGAAAAATACATTACAAAAAATGAAAAATGCAAGACATGTAAGTTGTGATACCCTCTAAAGTACAAAAAGTATAACTTAAGGTAAATGATTAGAGAATTGATAAAAATTAAATAAAATTTTCCATGGGATATGACTTAGTATACTATTCCTAATAATTACTAATGCATCATTGTGATCAGCAAGTCCATATAATAATGACATTGACTTCTGGATTCTTATGAGAGTAGTGGGGATGACCTAGCCCAACAGGCTGGTTTTTGGAACAGTACTTTGAAAGGTGTTTGGGACTCATGGTAAGAAATACATATTACCCTGCAACTCCCTACACATTCTACACGCCATCCTGTTTACAGTCCTACATACACCCCTATACACATTTCTATATACGACTACACATACCCCTGTATGCCAACCTTCTCATACCCCTGCGCATGCCTGTACATACATCCCTACACATAACTCTGTGCATACCCTTGCACACACTCCTACACAGCCCATTACACAACCCCACCATACATACACCCCATATATACATGTACACACCTCCCATACTGAAATAAATCTTACCCTTTTTATCCTTACTATGTGTAATATATCCTATTTTATTCTTTCTATTCAATTTCACCTTTAAACAAATATTGTGCACAGCTTACTGAATCTATATCTTATTTAGACCAGAGTGTACTGGCTATTATAGTACATCCTGACTGATGTATATAGGTCTGTATGTTTTTTGCCGGTTATCTAGGTATACAAATCCAATTATAGAAGTAAATATATACAATTTAGGAGAAAGTAATGTTTTGCTTACATTGCAAATTTTTTGTAGTTTCTTTAAGCTTTTGTGATGTGATCTTTCATTGTTCAGCAATGATGAGCTATAGGTTTATACATTTTTTTCTCACCGTACTATAGACAAACTGCAAGAACATACTATGCAGAAATATTTAAAGAGACTAGCAGTTTAAGGAAAGAGGTTCAAATGATATGATTTAGAAGAGAGCCAAATAAAAGGATTGAAATTTCCATACTATTTATAATAAAATAAAGGGTTTCGTGCTATTAGAATGGCAGTAGACTGCAAATGCTGATATAATCTGAAATTGTTCTCAACTACTTACTGACATTGAGCAATATTTAATTTCTGGGAAACATCTTTGATATATGATCAGCTTTTTGTGTAAATGTCAAAAAGCGAATAGTGTTTTCTATTATGTTTACTACCTGAGAGGTAGCCTCTTTTTTAATGCCTATTTCCATAAAATTGAAATTAAGTGAAATATGTCTAAGGGGCATGAGGTTTGTAGTCCCACAGACCTGGATCTGAATATCTACTTTTCCACTTACTATGCCACCCTGAGCAAATTTTTTAACCCTTCTGAGTTTGCATTTTCTTATCAGGGACAGACCTGGTTCTCTAAGATTATTTGAGAAAAATATTAATTCAGTTACACCTTGAAGAGTTTTGCTTATATTATGCTTCTCATTCATTAGCATAGTTGGAGTCTTAGAATTTAAATCTAGAAGTGACTTTATAGATCAACCAGTCAAATTTTCTTAGATCTTGTTTTCCTCAAGGTTATCTCTACAGTTAAGAAATCCAGAGTTCATAGAGATTGTGAATGATTCAGTCTGAAAATATGTAGTAAGTTGTGGCAGGGCGCAGGTAGGGAGTTTGATTTTCTGTCTACAAGTCTTCTGGTCTTTCCCCTGTATAGTAGTGATGTCCAGTGCTCATTTTATACACATTTGTGGTTAAATCTCTTACAGTGCCTATATAATTCCCAAATAGTGTGTGTATGTGTGTATATATATATATATATATATATATCTTACAGCATGATTATGCTAGTTGATCTTATTGTTTAGTATATGTAGAAAAAGTAAAAATCTTTTGTCATTGTTTTAATATAAAATAAGTTATTAATACTTTAAAATTTTTCTTGCAATGTGTTATATGACAGTCTGAGTTTCATCAAGAGTATAATTTGATGTATGATTCCACAGGAAGTTGATGTACAGATTTCATTCTTTGAAATTAGTTTCATTTTGCATCAGTATGGTATGTAAATCTCTACCTGATTATTGGTATTTTTTTTGTTTCATTTTTTAAACCTAGTCTGACCTTGTTTATTTCTAGCATGTATAAAGTTTTAATACTTACATATGACTTTATTGTTGATATAGGCATTTTATTCTTACTTGATACTTCCTTTTATTTACCATGTCATCTGCCAAAATTGACAATAAATATTGTTTCATGAAAGAAAAATAATACTAGCATATTTTCCTCTAATTATCTGACTATGAGAATTATTTACTTAGAAAATTTAAGTAGCTATATTTTGAATATCTAGAAATCAGAATTGACAAAGTAAAATGAGTAATCAAGCAAACAGCTTCACTGGTTATTATTTTTACATTAAGATTCCTTAGAAATTGTTTTTTTGGTTTTGTTGCTGTAGATGCTTCTCAGTTAAAGCAAATAGTCTTTTTGCGTTTTCTCCAAAGTGTGCTATAGACAAAAATGTTAAATTTATGATCAGTGAGAAATTAAGAACCACATTCACATATTATCCCAAACATAAAATTACAGATTTTTTTTTTTTATTTTCTTGGTAACCTTAGATATCTTCAAATTTAAAGCTGGTAGAAATACTTGATGCCCTTTTCTGTTCTTATAATGATATACATAGCAATTATTCACTGCTTCATAATGGATCATTTTTATCTGCATCTTGTGCCCGTTCTGTGTATACAGAATAAATATTTATGTTTTCTCATTTTTCTGGACTAGAAGATACAAAGAGAATAGGTTTGAAGTATCAGCTATAATTCATTGCTTGAAAAGAAATGCCTTACACTGATATTGTATGGAAAAGAAAACTATCTAAATCATTTCAGCAGCAAGCTTATAACCAAGATAACATCAGCATTTTCCTTCTTGAAAATGTGTCTTCCATATATTAAAGTAAAAAAGCAGTATTTATTAAAAATGTTTGTGACAAGTTTAACCTATCATCATCATAAACCCTAGCATAAAGAAGATCCTGTTATGTTTGATAGGGGAAAAAAATGATGGTAAGATTTTGCTTTAGTCACATGCTCACTATTGCAAGATTTTCACCAAACTCCTAAAATGCAATGAAATGTAAATGAAATAGTTCTTATTTTACTAGTTCATAGTTTTCTACTTTAAGTTCTCAAAACCAAATTATTATCCTATCTAAATATACAATGATAATGCTGCTTTAATGACTTACTTGCTAGTTGGCTAATATCATAAAAGTTATCAGTTTGAAAAATCTTTAATTTTCTTTTTTGCTCACTTACAAATTGTAGCCATATAATTTACTACTGTTTGGATTTTTGTTACACAGTTAAATATCTGTATAGAATATGCACAAGCTATACACTGTTTGATTCATATTACTTAAAAATTAGAAATATAAAAATTTTAGTTTTGTCAGAAATATTTGCCTTGCTTTGGGCATCTGTACTTAAATTTCTTAAATTTGGTGTGATATTTGCTTTTCCAATAGTGAAAAATAAAATTTTATGAAACAATGGTTTATAGTACTAAAATGTGTCTCTAAATAATTTTTTAAAGATAGTATGCTAGGGGTAATTTGTAAATAAAATATATGAACTTCACTTATAAATCTTTCCTATAAATAATTAATTATTTCATTTTAATTCTTATATTCTTTATGTTTTATTAAGTGGCAAATTGCTTTAAGAGATGCCATTTTGAATGTTTTAGAATGAATGATCTTATTCTGAAATAACACATGTTCATTATAGAATACTTGGAAAATGCAGAAAAATATATAAAGAAAAAAGTCATAACCTGCCTTCCAAAGATTACCACTGTTAGCTTATTGGTGTATTTTTTCTAGCTTTTCTTCTTATTGTTGTTTAATACATATTTACCAATTACCTTGTAAATATAAGGCCCAATGATAGTTGCTGAGAATACCATGGTATTCCTGTCAAGGCATAACCACTGTCCTCTTAATGCTTATAGTCTCTAAAATATATATAGACAAGTGACATGAAAACTATGGAAGAAGAACCCAAGGTACTGTTAAAACAGGTAGCAAAAACAAAAATAGACAAATGGGACTATATCAAATGAAAAGGCTTCTGCACAGCAAAGGAAACAATCAACAAAGTGAAGTGACAACCTGTAGAATAGAAGAAAATGTTTGTAAAGTATTTATTGATAAGAGGCTAATATCCAGAACATACAAGGAACTCAACTCAATAACAAAAATATATATGTATATATTAAAAAATTATATTTTGAAAAAAATAATTTCGTTATTAACTAAGACTTTATTTTTGAGACTAATATCACAGGACTATCAAATGAGAAATATCTTTGCTCCTTGAAGAAGAATCTCTTCATTTCTTTAATATTTTCTTTGACAAACATATGTTTTAATATCCCTCTTTTTCAGACTCTAACCTTGTCCTCATTCCTTCTCCAGTCATTTCCTCATTTCTGTACTAAAACAAAAGTTCTAAACAGTTGTCTATAATCAAAACCTCCATTTCCTCACCTTCATTTCTCTTTTTCCTGCAAAATTGGAAATGTTTTAAGAAATAAATGAAAAGTACAAAATATTGAATGTGGGTCAGGCTGTGGAGAGATCAACTACTTCTCCGTGTGAAAACCCAGGTCCTTTAGGTAGTAGTCGCCACAAAGGGTAAGAAATTAATAGGAAATAGAATAATGGAAATAAAAGAATACACAGAGACAAAGGTATAGTTTTATAGGTTTATATAAAGAAATTAGGGTAAACTGAGGGTACTCAGGAGTCTACACTACATCCCCTTCAGTAGTGCAGCCTTGAGGTTACATTCACATCGGTTTTTATAATCACAGATATTAATTATCAGTTACCAGGGTAACAGACTTACATAGTAACAGGTAACAGGTTGCTATGGGTAACAGGCTTACATATCAACAGGTAGTTTCGGTTTGGGTTAAAAGTTTTTTCAAAGGGCTTCTAACAATTTCTAATCTATTTTATCTAAGTGAACAAACAGTTACAAAATCTTTCAAGGATTAACTTCTGAGTTCTAAGAGATACCTGTCAATTAGCAGAGGATTAACAAAGAGATATAGTGGCTCTATATTTCTTTTATCTAGTTATTGTGGATTTGAGACAGTCAGTCAGGAGAAAGCTGGAAGCCCAGCTCTACATTCTAAATTGCTCATAACCACAGGGGTGCATCTCTGGGGTAGGGTGTTCATTGTTCTGGCTCCCATCCTGTGAGCCATGCATATACCTGTCTTGTCTTTCAAGATCAGGGAGGCGTCACAGACCTGAGATAAGGAGAATCTTCATGGGATGCATATGCACCAGAGCTTTGAGAGCCCTCCCAAGGCAAGACAGCCCTTGATATGCAAACTAACGAGTTCACATATTTCTTCAGGACAAAACCCTGCAAACTCTTGTTTCTGTCTTTGATATAGCAATATTGGGTGATAAAATAAAATAATGATGCCCAGTAATGGGATTGCTGGATCAAATGGTAGATCTGCTTGTATCCCTTTAAGGTATCTCCATATTGCTTTCCACAGAGGTTACACTAGTTTGCAGTCCCACCAGCAGTGTAGGAGTGTTCCTATCTGTCCGCATCCATGCCAACATTTTTGTTTTGGGACTTTTTAATAAAGGGCATTCTCACTGGAGATAAGTGATTTCTCATTATGGTTTTGGTTTGCATTTCCCTGATGATTAGAGATGTTGAGCATTTTTTCATGTTTTTTGGCCGTTATTCTGTCTTCTTTTGAAAAGACATTGCACTCAAATGTTTATAACAGCACAATTCATAATTGCAAAGATGTGGAAACAACCCAAGTGCCCATCAATACATGAGTGGGTTAATGAAATGTGGTATATGTATACCATGGAGTACTATTCAGCTATAAGAAACAGTGGTGATATAGCACCTCTTGCATTTTCCTGAATAGAGCTGGAACCCATTCTACTAAGTGAAGTATCCCAAGAATGGAAAAATAAGCACCTCATGTACTCGCCAGCAGATTGGTTTCACTGATCAACACGTAAGGGGACATATAGGAATAACATTTATCAGGTGTCAGGCAGATGGGGGGGGGAGAAGGGGATGGGCATATACATACATAATGAGTGCGATGCGCAGCATCTGTGGAATGGACACGCATGAAACTCTGACTCGAGGAGGAAGGGGAGGCAAGGGCAATATATGTAGCCTTAACATTTGTACCCCCATAATATGCTGAAATTAAAAATAAAGTAAAATAGTGATCTTATGAGCCGCATCTCATTAATTCCTCAATCATCTTCCCTCAGCGATTGTATACTCCTGATTATAATCATGTATAGATAATTACCAGAACATGAAATTAGAGTTGAGTGAAGTTGAGAAGAGAATTTGGGTTTGACTGTCTATCTGTGTATGGTTGGTGGTATAAGGCAACGTATTTGCACATTTTTACAGAAGCATTTAGAGAACTTTGCTGTGTGCAAGAGTTTTCCTTTCATACATGCAGCTACATATGCTCATTTCTAGCATAACTAGTGCATATAAATCTAAAATGAGGTGATGAAAATGTTCTTTTTACAGTAAATGTAAAAAGACTCATTTTTGTACAAATCAATGCTTGTTTTTTATTCAAACTGAAAGCTGACAGACCAGGATGGAGAACATATCATGTGTTGTTTGGGGGAGAGAGATGCATTTTTACACTACAAGAAAGTTTTGATTAAATGTGGGAGATATGAAATATAACACTTAAGAAGCCCAAAGATAGTCATCAGCTCAAGGCTGTCAGAAGTGATTTTACTGTGATTCTTTTGGTTTTTCAACTGTGGTTCAAAGATGGTTGCTACAGCTCTAGTTATTACATGCAAGTTCCCAAGATTAAGGAGGAAGAGTGAAATGCAAAAATAGCATCTCCTATTCCCTCTTTGAACTGTTTCGACCAGGCTTTGGTTCCTATTACTCCCCTCGAATGGCCCTTGTTAATGTCACTTAATCTCTTTCTTGTCCAACTCAATAGTTGTGCCTCTGTCTGTATCTTGTCCTCTCAACATCATTTGACAGTGTTGACAATTCCTCTTCTGTGAAGTGTTTTCTTGGTTTCTGTGACCTCTGTACCTCCTGATCATCTTCCTTCATCACTGGCAGCTCCTCCTTAGTCGTCTTAGCTGAATTCTCCACTAAGTTGTATCACTAAGGCTTGGTCCTTGTGTCTCTTCTCTGTTTATATGCCCCTGCATGTTTGCACATAGTCTTATAATATGTATATGTTGGGGACTTTTAAATCAGTATTACCGTCCCTGAACTTTTCGGCCAGATCTAATTTCATATATTCAGATGTGTACCTGACAATTCCCATTGAATATCTGAAGATGAGCTCAAAGTTAATGTTGCCAAAATGGAATTCTTGATTTGTTGATCTTTCTTCATTCCCATCACAATTTGCTTCTCCCACAGTCTTTCCCACCTCAGTCCCACCATTTTTGAGAGCCAAAAGCAGAAGAATCATTCCTAATTACTTTCCTTTGTTTAACTCCAAAGCATATATCATACTCCTTTCCATTTTCACTACTATTACAGTATTCCAAGTTACCGTCATTCCTGATCTGACTATTGCAATAGCTTTCTTCCTTATTTCCCTGTTTTGTGTTCTTACCTAACTTCTACGAATCTTTCTCTATACTGCAACCAGAATAAGCTTAAAACTCAAAATCAAATCACATTACTTAAATTCTTAAACCCTGTTATTGCCTCTCACTGCAAATGTAATAACCAGTATGGACCTACGTAGTCACACCTAACTTTTCATCAGATGCCAGATATCCTGACCTTTCTAATGCCCATACATGCTGAGGTCATTTCTACTTTAGGGCCCTTGCCCTTGTTCCCTATGCCTGTATATTCTCTGCTCAGAGAGTAGTACATGACTGGCTCCTTCAAATCATTCAGGTCTCAACTCAAATATGACCTCTTTCATAGAGGGGCTTCCCTGACTATCTTGCCTAAGAAAAAGTGCACTGTCACACTTTCTGTCCCTTTACCATGTTTTTTTTCCCACTATATCAAAATATGAAATTATCTGTTAACAATTTTTGCATATCTCTTCCTATTGAAATTTAAGATCCATGAGGACAAAGACATGCTGTTGCTTACCACTGTTTCCCCATCTTCTAGAAAAGAACCTGGCACACAGTAGACAGTTACATATTTGTAGATTAGTAAATAAATAGAAATATATATATGTTTAAGTAATTCTTAAAATATGACAGTTATCTTTTATATGGCAATATTAAAATTGTAATTTGGAAAGGAAGCACAAATGATCATTTTTCTTCTGGTTAGAAGAAAAAGCACTTTCTCCAATCATGTGCATCTGAGTTCAACTCTGAACCACAATTTTTATAACTATAGTTTAAACTTTGTAATAATTATAGCTAACATTGGTTTTGGGTATAAACTGTGTTACAAACATTTTGCTAGCATAATTTGCAGACATACTCATATTTTTTTGGTTTGAACCTAGAGTCATTCTTTGAGGTTGGGTTTTTTGTTTTGGGTTTTTTTTTTTTCCATTTTATGGGTCAGAAAACTGAGACCAAGGGCTCATGTGCCTTTCCCAAGGTCATAGCAGTAGTAGGTGCCAAAGCAGGATTCAGATAGGTTTATCTGACACCAGAGCCTGTGCGTTTTTTGCAGTGCTCATGTAGATGTTTTAGGTAACAACATCACAGTTGTCTTTCAATGTAAGATCAATGCATAGGATACACACATGTACACATACACAGCCACACCATATTTTTTTATGTGCTTTATTTGCTAACATTTGGTTTAAAATTATATTGACTTTTTATGGTCAATACCGACTCATTGTGGCAGACAATTCCAGACTGCAATTTAAGAGACATGAATTCGGATTCCAGCTGTATCGTTAATTGGCTACGAGACTCTGGAGAAGTCAGTTATATACTCTGAGAATGGCTTTTATATCTGCAGAGTAAAAAGAATGGATCAAATGATCTTTAAATGAAGTCTGGAATCTAGTTCTAAAATCTTATGGTCTCTTACTAGAGAAGAATAGTCTAGTAAACAAATCTGTTGAAAATCTGTTGCAACTTATCTTGGCATCTGATTTATCTTTTGAATGTGTATTGCTTATTTAATATATCAATTTGTTCTTCCCAGAAATACACATAGTGGGAAGAATTCTGCTTTAATCAGTCTTGAAATTTAAGGAGATAATTAAAAGAATACTGATACAGAATTTAAAAGTTGTTTTGAGTAATCTATAGTTTTACTGTTTGTTATCTACTGTTGATTTTCCTCATATTATCAATAGAGGTTCTCACTGAATTATCTTATTGTTTATAACAGTATTTCAGTTGATTCTCTTAACATTTCTGAGTATGTAACAAATAGGAATGGTTTTACCGCTTTTTTAAAATAATTTTTATACTTTACATCTTTCTCTTTTCTAATTGTGTGGACTAATATCTCCAAAACAAGATAAAATAATAGTGACATATTTATTGTTACCTTCACTTTAGCTAGAATGTTTCTAGTATGTAATGCTAGCTTTTGAGATGAAAAACATGTTATATTTAGAAAGTATAACATAGATAAATATATAAAATGTAATGTTGAAAATAAGCTTCAAATTGCAGAAGATATATGATATATTCATATAAAATGTTCAAGTATAAAAACATGCCAGAGACAGATTAATATCCAATTCATTGTATTGGCCACATCTGGTAAGATGGAAGGGAGGGGATTGGAATGGGGAAAGAATATCCAGAGGGCTACAATAAGTGTTAGAAGTTATGGTTATGGTTATTGCTATGTGTGCCACATTTCATAACAAGATCACATTGAAGTGTCTGTATTTACTAGGTATAAAGAAGATGGAAGGCATAAATTCAACACACATTTGCCTTTCAAGTGTATAATTTTCTTGAGGGCATAAATCCCTTCTGTTTGTTCTCTTCTTTGTCCTGGACATGTGGCACATAGTAGGTATTCACTAAATAATTGTTGAATAAATACAAAGAAGAAAGAAAAGGAAAGAAAGGAGGTAGGAGTGGGAGTGTTTATTAGTTTTCCCTATTCCTCCTTTCTCCTCTTTCTATCATGTACATCATTAATTTTTTTAAGTAAACTTAGTTTAAATAATGCATATAAATTTATTTGTATATTAGAATCCTATACTTTTTCCAGAGAACAGAATGTTACCAGGTTTTCTATACAGCTTTCCAGAAATCAACATATTATTACATATTTATTTTGCTGCTTGTGATGTGTGTGAAACATGTAACACAAATTAATTACCGGGTATATCGCTGTATACTGAGTCTTCTAACAGTGATTCAGGCTATCTACATTCAGAGAGAACAGCATGGTATCAAAGTCTCAAATGCCTGCTAGTGTTCAGTTGTATCCCCTGCTTTAATCACTCTTTTGAAATTCAGTATGTCAACAAAACATTTCAAACAATGGTGTAAGTTTGAAATGTACAAACATTCAAATACAGTTTGTTGTCTATTTTAAAAGAAAATTAGAATAAAGGAGCTATGGTATCTATGTATTTTCTATCTGTGATAAAAGATATACCAGTAAAGATATACCAGTAATTTAAAAAATAAGACAAGTAAATTAAAACCTTAGAAAAAATCCTCTCATGATGCAATGAGTTATAAATGTAAATTTCCTAATTGTTGAATCTGTATTATGACAAATAGTACTTTCTAAATGTTTAACACATTTTTAATTGAACAATGTGAATGCCACATAATGTCACTATGAAATCATCAACTTCTGTACGTTTTCTCATTTTTATATATTTAAATTTATAAATTCATTTTTTTGGTTAACTATAGCATTGGTCAGAATTTTATATTCAGCTTAATAGTATACTAGGATTTTCCTTTAAGACAATTGAATTTTCAACTCTCAACATGCCCAAGAGCCCCAAGAGTCTTGTGTGGACTTGGCTCTATAGACACTTGTGATTCTTCCTACAAATAGAGGGTATTTTCTTCTGGCTTGTAAAATAAGCTTTTGTTTTAGCAGCTGTCAAAGAATTTCAAAAGCTTCTATATGAGCTTTTTTAGGACATAAGAACAGTCATCCCAAGGTAATGACAGAATTTTGTAATATATAGCTTGAGTAGAAGCTGATCCTTACCGCATTTTTCCAGTATACCTTTTTTCTCTCCTGTTTCTATATCCTTATGAGATTTCAGAAGTATACCATAACAAATCCTAAATACTATCAGAATACTTGAAAAATTATAAAGACAGTTGATTTATTTACCAAAATTTTCATAAATAATCTTCAGGGAGCAAAACTATCAAACTGCTTTGGATTTGAAGATTGCTTTTTGGTCAGTTCTGCACCATAGACTTAGGACCTTTTAGATAACTGAGTAATAATGTGGTCAATATCCATCGATCAAAAATTGAATTGTTTTGGAAAAGTACATGAAGCTTTTAAATTTATTGCTCATGAGCAGTTCTAATTATACACATGGTATATTGAAAAGAGAATACTCTTTGGAATCAGACAGAGCTGAGTTTGAATCCCAGGCCTTCTAATATTTTTAGATGTGTGACCAAGGGCAGTTCTTTAATGTCACCAACCCTCATTTTCTTCAATGGGAAATGGAAGTGATAATACTTATCTTGTCTGGCTTTTGTGAGGATTGTATGCTTTTGTGAGGATTGCTTGTATGTAAATACAAGCATTTATTTAGTAATATATAATAATACATTAGCAATATATTTAGTAAGCACTCAAAAAGTCAAAATTCTCATTTGATTTCTATAATAGGGAGTTCATTCATATATTCAAGAACTATTAATTGGGAAGCTACAGTATGATAGAAATAGCACTAACTGCTGAGGATACTGCAGTAAGAATAACAGAGAGTATCTGTTGTCATAGAGCTTACACTGTAGTGAAGGAAGACAGATAATTTGTAAATAAGCAAGTAAATGACCATTTCATTGTAATAAATGTTACAGTGAACAATCTGAGTGGTGGAGGTAGGGCCGATTTTGTGCGTAAAGTCAGAGAACTCCTTGCTGACTAAGACCTCTACAAGAAAAACCAGCTATTAAAATCAAGGGCAGAGGAGACAGCTAGTGCAGTTCGTTCAGAAATCAGAGGGAAGCTGGGCATGTTTGGAGCCAGGTGAGCAAGTTGAACCTGTGAGCAAATTGGTGACCTCAATGAAGCCAGAAAGGTGGGAGGGCCAGATGATGTAGTAATTTCTAGGCCATCATGGGAGTTTGGATTGTATTCTAAATACACAGCTATTGGAGAGTTTCAATTAAGTGTAGGTTGTGATGTGATTTGTGCCTTACAAAGGTCACTGCCTCCTATATGAAGAATAGATATATGAGTATTAAATGAAAACAAGAAGGCTGATTAGGAAGGTATTGGAGTAATCCAGGCAAGAAACATGATAGCTTGAACTAAGATGGCAACAATGGAGATGGAAAGCACTAGACAGATTGTAGATACCCTTTGGTGATGAAGACAACAGGAGTTGGCTATGGGGCGTGAGAGAAAGAAAGGAATTAAGGAGTAACCCCTAGAGTTTGTGTTTGAGCAATGGGGTTTTACAGACCAATGGAGATATATACTTTTTTTGTGGAAAAAAGAGAAGGGAGTTGAGGGAGGGGAATCAAGAGTTTGGCTTTGTACATGGTATGTTTGAGGTCCCTATTAAAAACTCAGTGGAGATAAGTATCAGTTGGATATCTGAGTTTTAAGCATGGTTTAGATGTCAGAGCTGAAGACATCAATTGGAAAGTCATCATAAAATAGATGGCATTTGTGGCCCTTTAGAGTCATCTCCAGATAGGGTTATCAAAGGATAGCAGAATTCTAAGGACAGCATTAAAGAGAAGTTAAAAGAAATAAAAAGATATGGCGGAAACTCACAGAATTAGAAGAATAAATTTAAGAACAATGCCAATGTTGTATTGGTAACGATTCTATAAGTAACAGAAAACCCACCTACTTTTAATATTTCATACCTTTAATATTCAGAATTAGAAAATTAGGTGGTTATGGAGTTAATTAAAGAAGACTTTTTTGGTCTTCTGACATTATCAATGTGTTGACTTTTTAACCTTAGACTTGTCCTCACATCATAATACACAGAGAGAAGCCAATGGAAGTGATCACTGTCTTGTGTTCCTTTTTTATGAATGAGAAATACTTTCCCAGAGCTCTCCAGTAGGCTTCCTTACATGTCTTACTCTGTATGTCTTCAATAGAGTTTACCATGGTAATGATAGTCAAATACATTCTAAAGAAACTAATAGATTTGACCAGGTTATTTATATGGAATATATTGAATTTACATTACAATGAAGCTTTATTCCTGTGGTTTGTACTATTTATTCAATAATCACTATATTTGAATATATTGTTTACACAGACCTCCCCAATTTAAAATATCCATTTGAGTATGTGTTAGATATCTGTGCATTTACATATACAAGAGAAAAAAAACTCAATCCAGGAAAATAAATTACTTTTAATTTCTCTTCCAATTCTAATATTCAGTATTTCTAAAAATATAAGAATACTTTTTATCTGTAAGAATATATTGGCCTGTTCTCTTTTAAGCAACTCTATGCCTTCAAGGGTTTTAAGTCAATTCAGTAATTCAGTAAGGTGTATTTGACTAATTTCTACACCAAGTCATTATTTATTGTTCTTACATATTGGTCCTACCATAGATTCCCAAGATTTTTTTCCAGTTCATTTGGATCATCACAGATTGTTGTCATTGTTGTTGGGTTTTTGTGTTTTTTTTTTTTTTTGGCCTATTCCCTGACTTGAGAACAGACTGTTGTTTTATTAAGTGAGAAAAAGCATTAATTTACATTCATCTTTAATGACAGCATCATGCAGACTATAAAGTAACTCTGGAAAGAATTTTGATCAAAAATACTAATCAAAAGCCCATGATATGACTTTGAGAAATTATTTAATTATTATCCTTTTCCTAATTATTACTTATGAATGAATATCTTTAAGCATAATCATTTACCCAATTAATTTATTTTTTGTTTATTCTTGCTGTTTTTGAGTAATATAAACAATTGAAATTACAAATCAAGAAATTAAAGAGAGACAGGTAGAATTGGGTTCTATTTGATAGCATAATGATTATTATTTAGCTAAGAAAGCACTGTTTCTGAAGAGGATACCCAGTATCTACGTGCACTGTACCTGTAGGCCATTAATGATTAAAACCTGTCATTAAAGTTAAGCCTGGCAAGAGAAGTAATTGAGTTTAGTGTGCTTTCTATGGGCCAGAATTTGTGCTAGGCTCCTCACATTTTATTTAATATTTTTAGCCATCAGATAGTTATTACTATTTTATAGATGAGAAATATTAGGTCCAATGAGTTTAAGTGGACCTTTTTAAAGTAGTTTTGGATAGTATGTATATCAAAATTAGGATTTGAATCTAGATTTGCCAGTCACTGACCACAAAGCCCAAGTTTCCTCCACTACACAATAGCATAGAAGAAACAGGACAAATATGAAGGATATCAGAAATAACCAACCATGAGCATTGGGTGATGCTAGAACCAGGAAAGCAGTATTGCCTTCCTTTCCATGTCATTTTCTCCTACTTTTCTTTCTCTCACTGAGCTTTAGCTGACTTACCCTTCTCACTGTTCGCTCCACTCAGAATAGTCTCCCCTCCATTCTTTGCCTGACCAACTCCTTCTTATTCTTCAGGTCTCAATGTATTAATCATTTTCTGGAGTGTGAGGAACTTCACTGAAACTTTTAGGTCCTTCTACTTAAAGTCTCAGAGCTCAGAGCACTGTTTTTCTTTTATTGAATGTGTCATAATTGCAGTGATACAGTTACTTGAGTAATCCATTGTTTTAGTCACAGATTGTAAGCTCCATAAGGCCGGGACTATATGTGTCTTATATACCATGGTTTTCTTTTAGCACCTAGCACAGTGGCTGACACATAGCTAGTTGCTTAATCAGGGAGGAATGGATAGATAGCTCATATAGCTTCCTGGAGATCTTTTTTCAAATAAGATATTTGAAAAAGTCATTGTATGAAGTAATATGTTTATAATGTTTTATAGCCTAGATTATGAAATATTGAGAAATACTTATAGAATAATTATAATAATTGGTCATAGACATCATTGGTTAAGTGAGTGCATTTTCAAGCATTATAAGTGATTTGATACTTGCCAAGTGGCCTGTTTTTGTGAATCATTTAAATACATATCAATGGATGCTGTTCATAATGATAACAGTTTAAAATGAGCAGTTCAAAACATTTAATTATTTGTTTTAAATAGCAAAGTAGTAGTTAAGAGATAATCTGTAAATTCAAGATGTGAAAATATGGCTGCTATTTTTGATACTGATTATAAAGGGTGACTACTGGGGAATTTTGTATGTGTAAAATTTTCTAAAATGTATTTTTAATTTTTATTGAAGTAAAATCAACTTTTTTTAATCTATGAAAAATTAATGTGCCATAGGAGATATGTTACTTAGATGTCTAATGAGCTATTAATTTGCAATGAAACTACAAAGATTAATGGATTCACTCTGGGGAAAATAACATTCAACTTGAAATAAGGATATTTGAGGCAACATAATCTGTTCTCTTTGGAGTAAAGTTTTAAAAATTCACTTTCTAAACATAAGTTTATTTCCGAAAGGTGATACTGAGTTTATCTTAACAAAAGAGCAATATAAGTTACATTGAGAAGTATTTGTTTTAAAGATTCATGATACTAATCTTTGGGCATGAGGAAGAGTATATTATTTTCACATCATAACCCAACTCTGTAGAATATTAATCATTAAAAAAACCATTCTTATATAGTTATAATTCGGTTTTCTTTATCACATCTGTATACTTGATATATTTTATTATATACTTTCTCCATT
Source organism: Lepilemur ruficaudatus (assembly GCA_963574885.1). NCBI lineage: Eukaryota > Metazoa > Chordata > Mammalia > Primates > Lepilemuridae > Lepilemur > Lepilemur ruficaudatus. The sequence goes on along the minus strand of CAUYRT010031853.1, from coordinate 51,894 downwards.
GCATTATAATTATTTGCATGCCACAGTGGAGCAAGAAACCCTCTAGGCCTGCAGTCCCCAACCCCCAGTCCATGGCCTGATACTGGTCCGTGGTCCATTAGGAACTGGACTGTGCTTCAACACCTGAACTCCACCTCCCCACCTTCCCCCGTCCGTGGACAAATTGTCATCCATGAAACCAGTCCCTGGTGACAGAAAGGTTGAGGACCACTGCTCTAGACAATAAGACGTTTTGTTCATCTTTTATCTTCAGCACCTTGCCCAGTTTCTGGCACACAATCATTGTTCAATAAATTTTTGTGGGGGGAATAAAGGAAGGATTCTAGGAATAAGAGTTACTTTAAGAGTTAATATCATCTTAAAAAGATAAAGTGTCTAATATGAGTTAAGGGGAAAATGTATTCCACTCTTCTAAAATGAAAAAATTGTTTAATTAATACAATAAAGTCTATCAGTGGTTTACAAAAAAAAAAAAAAAAAAAACAGTAAATAAAAAAAGAGACAAAGTGGTTAGTTAGGTGTTGATTGCCAAACATTTTCACTTTAACATTTTATACCTTATTAAGTAAGCCCAAGATCAGTTGATGCTGCTGTGGAGAAATTTCTTTTGTTAAGGAAAAGAACCTTTTTTTCTCTAGATGAAAGTCACACATCATTTTGAAATCCCGATTACAGACACTGCAATGAAATGCCAGTATTAGTAGGAACATCTGCTACCCAAAGAAACTACAATTGAAAAAATAAAAAACAATCATATTACATTTTACCATATTACAGTTGAATCTTTTTCTAATGGTTCTTAAATGGCATGAATCAAAAAAAATGACAATGAATTTCTTATATTAAATATCACTCAGTTTTACTGAAGGACTATGATTTTACTAGCAAACAGTAAATACTGATTTATAGTGTGGAGTCTGTAATGAGCTGTCCATGTCATGGAAATGCTTAAATCCCATTATCTATAACTCTGATTACCTCTGCATATTTATTTTGGCAGGTAACTTTATAGTACTTGAAACCAAAGTATACTTATTTCTGAATCTTCTAACAAATATTATTTCTTGCCTGTTTTTATTTTTTATGTTGAGAGAACTTTAGAATTTAAAAAAGTTGCAAAAATGGTATGGAGAGTTCTGATATACCCTTTACCTACCTTCTCCTTATGTTAACATATTTTATAAACATGGAACAATTATCAAACCTACGAAATTAACCCTTGGTACAGTGCTATTAAGTACACTATAGAATTTATTTATATTTTACCAGTTTTTGTCAACTAGTGTTCTTTTTCTCGTCCAGAACCTAGTCCAGATCTCCTATTTCATTTTGTCACCATGTCTCCTTAACCTCTTTCAGTCTCTAACAGCTCCTTACACTTTGCTTGCCTTTCATGATCTTGATAATTTTGAAGAGTACCGTTCAGTTATTTTGTAAAATGTCCCTCAGTTTGGGTTTGTCTGATATTTTCTCCTAATTAGACTGAGTTTGTGCATTACTGGGATGGCTACAACAGACCAAAGGTGATGTCGCTTCTCAGTGCCTCACATCAGGGGAACACGATGTCAATATACATATTATATTTTACCAGAGGCATTAACTTTGGTCAATCAGTTAATGTGGAATTGTCAGGTTTCTCCACTATAAAGTTACTATTTTGATTTAACAAAGTAGATTTAAATCATTTTGAGTTTGGGAGAGAGTTTGAGGAGTTGTTTTATTTTTATGTCACTAGGCAGTTTTAAAAGTCGCATGAAGAAATTGATTTCATATTTTTGTCAATCTAGTGGTCAGAATTTTCATACATACAGTGGGAGTTTAGATAAGATCTCTTAGGATTCTTTCAACTTTAATATTCTGTGTCTTGGTGACTCTAAGGAGAAATATAAGAGAATAAGAGAAATGCCCTATACATATCATAGTGCTTCCAAATTAGCCTGAAGTCCATCTTTGAATTTGATTGGCTTTTGAGATGAATACATTGACAACTTCTTACTGACCAAGGGTATTGTATATTGAAGACATCTTATATTGAAACAGTTCATAAATTTCCTAATTGAAAATCTGTTATCTAGATATTTTATTATTAAGATACTAAGTTGTTTCATAGTCTCAAAATTGTCAATTTAAAATATTTATAGTTCATCTGATCTCAGAAGTAATAATATTAAAGGAATTTTAAGTATTGAAATACTTTAAGTCAGGCTATTTTATATCTTAATACAAATTATAGTTTTTCACTGAATCTTATAAATTTGATTTAGTGAAACCAAGTTATTATGTAAATTATATAATTTTCATTAAGAGAGTTTGTGTTACCTTTCACTTTTTGAATATCTTCTATGTATTCTAAAGTAACATTTAGATTGTTATATTACCATTTATGTAAACTCTGATTTTTGATAGTGATAAGAGCTATAACTGTTCTTGGTTTAGAACATCAAGATTCAGCAAAGGAAATATAATATTGTGTTTTTAGTATTTTCTCTTATTTTTTTATTGTGGTATCAATTAAAATGGACAAAGATTATTAGTATGCTATTGCTAATGGCAGTATAGAAGTTAGTTTTGCTAAAAAATTAACCTTAGGACCTAAGCAAAAAAAGATATTTTTCTCTTAATACATGTAGTACCTTTTCAGTCTGTATTGTATTACAATTCTCATTGTTCAGTAAAGGATAAACAAAATTTTGTCATATCTTTTTAAAGAAGGCACTGCTTCTACAATGGCTAATCCCAGTATCGTGGTTATTGTTCATATTAATGAAAAAATATGCTATATATAAATATTTTTCAGTTCGTATAATGAACTTAGTTGTTGCTATTTGATTTCTAGTTGTACTAAACAATGCACGTATGTCTCTGAAAATATTAATGGGCCAATCACTGATTTTTATCCAACCTGAAAATCTCTTGACTGTGGAACTATAATTTGACTGGTGATCTTGCATATCTTGAACAATTTTAAACATTATTTTTTCCTCATTTTAATTTGGTAGAATTTTTTAAACCTGCAATTGTATTTAGGGCAAGAAATAAAACAAATATACATGTAGAAATATCTGTTCTCATTGAGTACCTATGAGAAAGTAGAAGTTTATATGTACCGTCTTTAAATATTAGCACATGTGGATTTTTTAAATAATACTACATTTAATAAATAGGAGCTGATTTATGTAAAAATATTTTATAAATAATTTATTTAAATATGTCTTAGTATGCCAATAAACTTTTAATTAATATATATTTGACATGTGCTGTTCTCATTTAAAAATAATTTATGTTGGCTCACTTTAGAATTTGAGGGAGGTTTTTGTTTTTTGTTTTTTTTCTATAATCAGTGCTGACTGTATACCAGCTTATCAAACTGAATATTTCAAAAGCAGGTAAAACTTTTAAACCAAAAATGTTATAAATGAAGGAAAGTTGCTAATGTAGGGGCTTCTAATATAGACTTCTAGCATATACTTTCATGCTTATTTCACAGATATTAGAAGTCTGCTAGCAAAAGGGAGTTCTCTAACATCAAGACCATAAGTGCCTCAGAGGTTAACAAACATATACATAAGAATTCATCTGTCAGAAGAGGAAAAGACTATCATAATATTCCTAGCTCCTTCAGATTAACACCATATCTTAAATATATCTTAAATACCTAAAATTTGCATTGTAAAGTTGTGCTTTTTCATATTTATGGGAAGATATAAACTTAGCGAATTGGATTTATTTTCATTAATAATCTACCCTAACTTACACTTATCATCCACCATTCATTGCATTTCCTTTCTTTTATCCTTCCTATTTTGCCAGACTCCCACCTTTCATTCACTGATTTTCATTTCCTTCAGTATAAATATGCCCTTTTTAGGTGGCTGGGCCAATCCTTAGGGCCTTTCTTCCTAGGTCAGAGAAAATCCTTCTTGATCTTAAATCATACACAGGAAATTCAAAGTCTTATTTTTAACTGCCCCATTTCTTTGCTACCAAAAGCCACCACAAAAAAGTAAGAAGTGATAGGAGGAGATAAAGCCTTAGAAAACTTACTCTACTGGATCTGCTCCAGAGTCACGAAATGGAGAGAGAAGCGATTGCTCAGGAAAAGAAATAGTTATTCATGTATTCTCATACATAAAATTAGAAATTTATTACTGCCCTTTTTCTATCTTATATATTATTATAATAAAGAATGTGGTTTTGTAATATTAAAGGAAGACTTCTTTGATTAACTATCTTTTATTTGAATCACTAAATAGAGAAAAAGGGTAAAAATTTACAAAATAGCTCCATTCTGCTTAATGACATATGTGTATGAGCTAGGTTTACTAAGAATGACCAAGTTACTTTAATTTTATAATATAGCCCTAGAATTTCTAATTAAATATGCAATTTCTGTCATAAGAAAAAAATTTCTTATGCTTTTTACAGTAAATTTAATTAAGCATTTCTTGTAAGTTCATTTCAGTATCTATCATGGCTCACTAAAGTTGAGATTCAGTTGTAAAATGGTAGATTAATTGCCTTTTGTATTAAATGAAATAATCTCAAATATGCAAAGTCAGGAAATTTAATTGTGGTCTTCAATTGCTTATTGAATGCATTGGAAAACTGAATGCAGAAGTATAGAAAAAAAAGGCCAAAAGGTTGTTAAATGTAGCGCATCACACACATTTTGCACTTTACTTAATGATCCAAGTGTTTATTACTATGAAGTAAATGCACCATTTAAAGAATTATGGTAGAATTGTAAAACGCTAAAAACTCTAATTAATTTTAGTCTGAAGCATGCAGCGTGTTCATTTTGCCTAAAACATTTTCATTATCATCAGTATTTTTCTGGTTATTAAGATAAATTTTTTCCTTATTGTGTAGCACTAGCATATTTTATGTATTAGAAGCACAGTTTTAAATGCTGTGGAGAGTTATATGTAGTGTGTATTTTAAATTAATAAAAGAGGGTAATTTTTGACCACACATTGAAGCAATATATATTGGTTTTCTGCACTTGCTTTATAACAGTTAGAACTGATTGTGTTTATGTATTTTTCCCATAAAAGTTATATGTACTAACATTTATAAAAAGGACCATTTTTAAGGCATACGGATAACTTTGAGTGTTAATTTGAATCCAATTACAATAACTATTCCTTCTCTGATTAGTCAAAGGAATATTTAAAATCTAAAGAAAATATCATAAGAAAATAGAAGCATTTTAAGTTCTTAACTATACCTTCTCACTTCATTTTACTGTTGTGCCATCATATATCTTTGCTTGCTGTGAATAGCAAATTTGGTAAAGTAGAAACAGCTGACTTCATTCTCTTTGTAAACATAGATCCCTGTTATTCTTATTTATTTCTGGAAATAGTTCATATGGCCAGATTATAATGGGACTTGATAAAAGAATGCTCTACTTTCTGATTGTGAAGATAACCCATGCCCATGGTGGAAAACTAAAAAAATACAAGAAAGCACAGACAAGAAAATAAAAACCACTAACATCACCATTATGAACGTTTTAGGTACTTAGTAAAGGAAATATAAGTAGAATGATGAAAAGCAAACTATTTATTTTAGCTATGTATTTCAGTGTAGGGGCTACAGGTGCTTGGAGTTTTTTTTCTTGTAAAATGTTTGCCTATATATTTTACATACTTTTTTTTTTTTTTTACATACTTTATTTGATTTTGGAAAACTTTCATTAAGTAGCCATTTTTATTTTGTTTTTAAAATCTTTTTATTTTAAAATAATTTTAAACCCACAGGAAAATTGCAAAAATAATATAGAGAATTCCTATTTGCCTTCCATCCAGTTTCCTGTAGTGTTATCATCTTATGTAACTGTAGTACATCTGAATCCAGGAAATTAGCATTAGCATTGAGATGATACTATTAACCACTCTATGGCCCATATTCAAATTTCACCAGTTTCCCCACTAATGTCCTTTTTATGGTCCATGATTCTACACTGCATTTAGTCATCATGTCCCCTTGGTATTGTCCAATCTGTGATAGTTCCAAGTCTTATATCATTTATGACCTTGATATTTTCGAAGACTACTATTCATTTATTTTGTTTATCTGATGTTTTCTCATGATTAGATTGAAGTTGTACATTATTGGGAAGGATACCAGAGACCAGAGGTGATGTGCCCTTTTTAGTGCATCATATCAGGGAGTAAATGTCAGTATGAATTACTGGTGATGTTAACCTTGCCCATTTAGTTAAGGTGGTGTTTGCCAGATTTCTCCATTATAAAGGTACTTACATAGCCGTCTTTGAAGATACAAAGAAGCAATGAGGAAAGCTGTCCTTTTGTATAATACTATCTTTAAAAAGAAATCTCTTAAAACTTGGCAGTCTAAAAGGTAAATATAGAGTCATCTGTACTCATAGGCTGTGATTTGAGTCCAGGTATTACCTGAGCAGTGTTAAGTTCAGGTGCTAACAGAATTGGCCATTGTTTGGAGTTGGTTACCTCTAAAGAGAAAGGAAAAGAAGGATGGATGGGTTTTATTAATTGACATCAATTCTTTGAACTATTATGAGAACTAAATCACACTTGTAAATAAGGAAAAATAGAGGGACTTCTCTATTCCAAAGTGACAGTACAAGCTGAATAACATTTAAACAAAATCTTGCAAGTCTTACTCAGTCATAAGAGGGATTTAGTTTAGATAAACATGGCAGTGTTTTTACTTATTTCTCTGTTAGAATAACTCTTTTAGTGTCATATTACCACCTGGAGCACTAGACCATTATTAGATGGTCCATATATGCCTAGTAATTGTCATTCTCCTCACTACAGTTCTGTCAGTGTAAAAAGAGCAAGAAGGCTAAGGAACCGCATTTATTTATTTTGTGTTATGGGTGTTACTATTATGATTGCACATTCTTGAAATTCCACATGTAACTAGCATATCTGCAAGGTTTTTATAATCAACATGTTTTCTGGAATATGACTTAACAAGCTTAAATATTAAGAGATAAGCCTGTCTACTTTCCATTAGACTAAAGGGTACATTTTCTTGCTGGCTGTTTCAGAACACTTCATGAAACAAATGTCAAAATTGTCAGGGCTGTCACTAAGAAAATGATCCGTGTACCAAGGGTCTTCTCATTGGGAAGCAAACAGATGTCTTATCACAGCAGAGAAAAAAAGACCTACCATCTATCAGAACATATTTTTGCTTGCTTTTAATATCCAATAGTAAAGAAATACTTTGGTGAAAAGCTTCCTTTCTTTGCAGTTTTATTCGTTATGCAGTCATTTGTCAATGATACTTGATTTGCTGCCTGAGCTACATTAATGATTTGATTAATCTTGAACTGCATATAAAGTTCTTATAAAAATTATTTATAAGACCTGCAATGTTAAAAACATAAATTAGCACTTCCAAAAAAAAAAATCTTTTCTGGAGCTTCTTGGATCAAATTCTAATGTTTTTATTTATGATAAAATCTATTACTATTATTTTGATGATATTGTACATTAGCAATTTTAATGCTATACTCTAGCAATTAGAGTTGAATGCCTTTTCTGGCCCTCCATAATTCTGTGCTACATCTAGATCATAGCTATTTTTGTAGAAAGGACGAAAGAGATTGACTCTTGTTAGTTATACAAGTGGTTTAAAAGCATAAAAGGGCAAGATATTTTAAGACAAGTCCTTAACATTAGGAAAGATGTAAAATAGCAGGAGGCAATGTTAGAAGAGACATGCATTTATCAACTCTGCTTTATTACTAAGAAAAATTCAACAACAAAAAGACTAGCATTGTATCAAGAATGTTAATTTACTGGCATATCCCCATGTATTTTATCCATATATTAAACCATATCCAAATTAATGGAATTACAAATTTTTATTTCATTTAAAAGTGTGATCTGATAGTTTGTATTCATACTTAAATATGGAAGCAGAGTGTATAGGTACTTCCTAGTCCTCAGGTTTACTATTAAGCCTTTACATTTCTATTTTGATTTGGGACAGCATTGAAGGTTGCTTGGGAAAACTAGCTAACTAAGCTGATTAAAACAGGAAATCATATGGTGTGGAAACTTAGTAGACTGTCCATGTGATAAAGGCTCCATTCCTCTGCAGATTAAAGGATATGAACTTGATAATGGCTATTTTGGCTCGTACTGCTTCAACCAGTTTTTGCTTATTTCTGTTTTCAGTAGTGTTATATTAAGATTGGTGGAAGTGTAACTACTGGATAAGGAGTGAAATTATGCTTTTCCAAATTAAATATTAGTTTAGTCAGACCTCTTTTATTTATTTATTACTCCACTGTTTCACATAGTTCAAAAAACATTTCTTGGACTCCAGCTATATACTAAGTGTGTCTTGTTACATGGTAGGAATATAAGATACAGAAGATAAAACCATGCCTTGAGGAACATATTGACAAATTCAGTGCTACCTAACAAATTTCTTACCATCTTTACCCTCTGATATAACACTTCTGACAGTGTCTCACCTGCAGAAGACAGTGGAAAGTATACAAAGTAACTTTGTGTTAAAATGTAACCTCTAGGAACTTTTGTCTAAACATGGAAGCCACCTGTTCAGAAATAAATATTTAAGAGTTAATCGAACATTATCAGATATCTCTATTCACTAGAGATAAATTGGGAAAAAAGTAACATATAGTGGCTTTCGTGCTTGGAAAAATGTATTAAAGTTACATTAACAAAATGATATTCAAAACCCCATCCTTGGTATCCTGTCTATATCTATAATGTTTCAAATTGGTTGACAATATTGATAATTTCTCTACTTCCCTGGTATGGACAAAGTCTAAATCACAGATACTCTTGAGTTTAGAGAGACAAAGTATATTAAGGAAAAATTTTCCACCTGAATGATTACAAGCATGGGTTGTGTTTTTAAATAGAAAACAAATATATATACTTTGATTTACTTTTACATAATAAAGTCAATTTACTAAGCAGAGCTCAAGAATTATTTAGTTTATTTGAATTTGGTTTTATCACTTAACAGAGAAACAGGGTGATGTGTTTGATGATGCTGATATTATTACCATTGTCTAGAGATACATAAGAAATTGCTCCTCATGCTTTAATTCAGTAAAGAATTAGATAGTACCTTTTGTTTTTGTTAATAAAAGTAAAAGCTCTAATGTGACAAATTAGAAGTATTAGGAAAGTAAGACTTCTTTGTACTTGGGTATTGTTGAAGGAACATGTATAATGAGATGGGTTACAAATTGTAAGATGAAATATTTTTCTAGACTCTCATTATTTATACTTTGAAGGTCACCATTTAATATCGAACACAAGATACACTTCATTCCTATGGAAGCAGACATTATGATGTCACTTCATTTATTCACTATATTCCACAGGAGCCTGCTGTGAATTATGAGGCCACCACTTGGAATCGAAACTGTAGAAGATTGTAAGCATTCTACAGCCTGACATGCCCATGTTTCCTATTTTAGCCCTGACTGATCTTCAGATAACATATGGTGGTACAAGTAATTGGAAAATTGGCAGACCTGTCAAGAAAGCATGCTAGATGGGACAAAAATGCCATGCTGTAGCACATAAAATATCTTAAAAGTTAAATTTATTGTTTTTTATCAAGCAGTGAAGTAAAACTATCTGGTTCATCTCCTAGAAAGAACATTTTTCAGTGGCAGATATTTTCAAAAGTAATTTTTAGGGCATTGATAAAATTGGTTGCTTTTAAAAATGTATCAGGAAATTTTATTCAATGTATACTGTAAAACAATACCCATTGTAAATACTCAGATGTTATGTAATTTTACCATTTGTGTTTATAGTCTTTTCTCTAGGATTACTGGAATCACAGTAGCTCATAGTTCTACAGATAAATACAGTTGAAATGTGTTAAGTATAGTTGATAAAATGCCCTGAAGTTTATATTTTAATGTTTTCTGAAATTTATTTCACAGGAAGATGAAAATGAAGCTGAAAGAAAAAATATATCTCAGGAGCTCAGCATGGAACAGAAAAATCCAAAGAAATAAAAGATTTTCTGTAGTGTTTTGAAAAGTTTGCAACTTATGTAGTAGCAGATAAAATTTCCAATTGTAAAATGTTAAATTGTAAAATCTAATTTGCAAAATGTTCTCAATAAAGTTGAAAATGAAATAGGAGTTCATATTTGGAATTTGTGTGTGTTTTAGAGCAATTTCAACATTTATTTAAAAGTTGGACCCTTAAAATGTTTTTAAGAAGAGAAAAATTTTTAACTAAAATTTGAGAACAGAGACAGAATTTTCTTTTATCTGTAACCTAAGTGTCAACACATCTGGATGACCTAAAAGAAAACTCTGGAAGTCTTTTTTTTTCTTCTTACTACTCTGTTGTCCTTTTTTAAGGGCCTTAACAAAATTTCAATTGTCAATATAAATAAAATCCAATACTGTTCACAAATAAACAGGGAACACTTGCACATGAAAATAGTTAAAACCAGTCAAAGCCACAAGATGAAATGTCATTTTCTAATTTCATCAGTTTATGTATCACATGATACTCTAAGATTGCAGGAAAAGACTAAAAAGAAATGATTATTTAACATTCTCTATAGCAGAAGTAGTACTGTGATTTTTAATTCATAAAATATTTACTAAGGACCTAAAATGTGCAGGGCCCTACACACTTTTTATGGACCTGTCAGTAAGAGTTCCCAAATGTGTCTCTTTGATTTAGGAATTTTCCAAATTCTTCTGGTCCCTCTCTTTATCAGTGTTCTCAGTAACCAGACACTTTAATAATTTCCAAGCTGCCATTTGCCAACTACAGCAGGAGCAATAAATCTACTTGCTATTTGCAGAGCCAAGTTTTGTTGACAGATGTCTTTGATTATTTAAGGCAGAGTTTCTTAAAATGAGAGGCAGAACTTTGAGAGGTTTATAAGAGAATGTGAGAATGAAATCAGTATATTTGCCCTGGAGCCATATTTTTATCACATGCATCTGACAAGCTCAAATGTGTGACAGTAGGACACACTGGCAGCTGTAGTACAGTAGGCCGAGATGGGAGAGTAGGTAAGAGAAAATTCAGAAGGATAGTCTCAAATAATATTATCAGGAAAACAGCTGGAGCCCACAGAATGGATGCCCTGAATGAATTTTGGAGCAAAAACTTTGAGCCGAAGGAAAGACTGAAAAGCAGTTCAGAATCTGCAGGGGGCCTTTACAATAAGCAAATACAAAAATTAATTTAACATTTTTTCCCCACATCAATCTATTTCAGAATACTCACATTCATACAGATTGGGAGTATTATCAGTAGTGTTACTTTTGAAAAGAAGAAATAATACATGACTTAACAGTTAATATTATATTTACTGTGTTGCAGGTACTATGTTAAATGTTCAGCATATATTATGCCACTTAATTATGAACATGTAAGATAAGTACTATTGCTTTACCCTTTTTACCAGTGATCAATCTGAGGCTTAGGGAAATAAATTAACCAAGGTTATATAACTTATAATTGGCAGAGTAAGAGCTCAAATTCAGTAGTCCATCGCAGAATATTACATGTAATCATTTTGTAATACCGATTAATACTATTACTATGATACCTCTTTTGGCCCACTGTCTTTCCTAAAAATATATAGTCTTTTTCATTAGCACTTCATTCATCACCTGCTTCCTCTCCTTTAGTTTTCTCCAGCCTCTTAGCTACGCTTAAATTTGTTTTAAAGACTTTGGTTTAAATGAAATAAGTGAAACCATTATAACCACCGTTCTATCTGCCCCAAAACATGATAATTCTGCTGTATCTTTTTTTACATTGAGTTATGTTGGAACAAGAAGTATGAAAGCACCTATTGCTTCTCTAAGATTCCTCAAGAAATCTTTGACCATATTTTTCAGTTGACTGTTTATTCAGTTGTTAGTGTACTGTCGTCTCATGTCTTAATACTTGCATTTCTAAAATAAACTGTTGAGTGTGAGACACAATGACTCTTAGCTGCCCTGTAGGCATTTTAAATATTTATATTTAAATGATACCTTTAAGCATATAAAACTCTAGTTTTCCTTTTTTAAAAAGGTTTCAGAAATACCTCTTGGTTTAGGATGGTGAATAATACAGTAAAATCACCTTAAATTTTCTTTAGGAAAAATTTGTGTATGAATTACTCGAGTATTAGGGTTCATGCATTCATGCTCTGTGTATACATATAAGTCTTATGATGCTAGAAGGTTATATGTGACTGTGATGAAGCCAGTCATTTTATTTGAATCAGATTATGCATATTATATATTTTTATATGGAATATGTTACATATCTGTCAGCTCGGGCTGCCATAACAAAATAACCAAGGGTTAGTGGCTTAAACAACAGAAATTTTATTTTCTCATAATTCTCGAATCAGAAGTTTCAGATCAAGGTCCAGCAGGGATCAGTTTCTGGTGAGGGGCCTATTTCTGGCCTGCAGATGGTCATATTCCCACTGTATTCTATAAGGCCTTTCCTTGGTGCATGCACAGAGAAAGAAAGAAAGTGTTTGAGTTTTCTGGTACCTTCTTATAGGAACACTAATCCTATCAGATCAGCGCCCCACTCTTAAGACCTCATTTAACCTTAATTCCTTACCTCGAATACAGCCGCAATAAATGTTAGGTCTTCAACATATGAATTTTCGTGGAGTGGGGGAGGAGGGATACATTCTATCCATAACACATTTAAATAAAGTCCAATGCTTCTGTTAATAACAATTCCGAGCTATGAGCTAAGTTAAGGAGCACTGGAGCAAAGACCCAATGAAATGTCTATGGCAGTACGTATTTAGGGAGAGTCCTTATAAATGATGATAGCTCGGGTATAATCTATACATTGATTCCTAAAAAAGACAAACCATTACACAATTAAATGTACCTGTTTTCTTTACCTCTTTTCCTATTACTTAGCTCGTTTTTTTGGCCCGTGCTAGGTGTAACACTGCCACCGTAAGTCAGCCTCTAACTAACAATGTGGAAGGAATACCCAAAGAACAAGAATTCATTTATATTTCATGACACGGGTATAATTTTCACCCATGGAACCGAATTGTATTCTCTTTATGCTAGTAAGTTGTATTTCTTCATATCTTCTAAAAATTTAAAAATAAAAGAACTTTAAATCAGTAGACATCTCTATTGTGAAAAACTATTTTTTTTTTTTTTTAAATTGTATTCAAGATCATACTCTTTTCTCAGGTCTAGGGAACAAACAGGAGAAGCAGGAAGGGATGTTGTGCTGCTCCCAGACAGAAAGTTGTGGGCACTAGGATGCCCAAGTTTTTAAAATCATTCAACAAAACTTCACTGGGACCTATTATATGCCATGCACTGTTCTGTCACTGAGGGTTCAATGGCAGACAAACTTCCTCTGCTGTTACAGTCTCAAAATGCTTAATTTTTTAACAACGAGCCCCACAGTTTTAGTTTACACGAAGCTCGCAAATTACATAGTAGGCATCACTAACGTATTTTTTTACTCTTGAATCAATTTTATTGGAGTATAATATACATTTAAATTGCACCCATTTTGAATGTGCAATCCAATAAATTTTGATAAATGCATATGTACATGTAACCACCACTCCAATCAAGATAAAAAGCATTTCCATCACCCCAAAAATTTCTTTCTTGAAGGTTTACAGTCATTTACACAGCCCTATTGAAGCCAATGATCTACTTTCTTTTGTGATTAGTTTTGCCTGTTCTAAAATTTTATACAAATAGAATTATATGTATCTTTTATGTCTGGCTTTCTTCACTAGTCATAAAGTTTTGAGATTCATTCAAATTACTGCATTAATCTGTAATTTATTTCTTTTTAGCTGAGTACTTTTTCATTGTATGACTATACCACATTTTATGTTTCCATATACCTATTGATGGACATTTGAACAGACACACCATAGAAGATATACAAATGACCAACAAGCACATGAAAACATACTCAATGTCATTAACTAACAGGAATATGTAAATTAAAGCCAAAATGAATTACCACTGTATGCTCACTAAAATGTCCATAGCTCTGTTATCTAGTATAGCAGCCACCAGTCACATGTAGCTATTGAACACTTGAAATACGACTAGTCCCAATTGAAATGTGCTGTAAGCATAAAATACACACCAGATTTTGGAGCTATGATACAAAAAAAAAAGTAAGCTATCGTTAATAATTTGTATTCTGATTACATGTTAAAATTACATATGTTACATATTTTGAATAGACTTGGTTAAATAATATACTAAAATTAATTTCAAGTATTTTTACTTCTTAAATTATAGCTATTAGAAAATTTGAATTTACCCATGTGGTTTCCATTGTTTTCCTATTGGACAGTCCTCCTGGGCTATAATTTAAAATCTAATAATAAAATATTGACAAGGTTATGAAGCAACTGCAACTCTCTTACATTGTTGGTGGAAGTATAAAATGGTACCTCATTTTGGCAAAGAGTTTGGAAGTTTCTTATAAAGTTAAATATATGCTTAATATATGACCCAGTAATTCCACTACTAGATATTTACAAAAAAGAAATGAAACATGTGCCCACACAGATTTATACATGAATATTTTCAATGGATTTATTAATAATAGCCAATAATGAGCCAATTTTTTTTTTAATAAACATCACACTTCATACTGGTTATTCTTTTCAGAAACCATTTTTCACACTAAGCTGGGTAGTGTGATTCACAAAATCCTTGATTTTCTTCAGGGAAATTGAATGTATTGTATAATAATATTTGTAACAACAGTATCAAAGTTAGAAGTAATCATTGTCTAAAAAAACATGTTAATGAAAAATTTTAAAAAATCTAAACATATACAAAAAATTTTGCACATCCAACATTCAAAAACTAGTCAGTGTGATATGATATTTTATTTGAAAGCAATGCAGTTAAAGCTTTTTAATGATCCCATGTTATTTTGATAATTTTTTTCAATGTGTATTGGGGAACTTTTTTCCCCATTTATTTTTTATTTGTATATATTCATAGGGTACAAGTGCAATTTTGCTACATTTATACATTATATTGTGGTGAAATCAGGGCCTTCAGTGCAAAATGCACATTGTACCCACCAACCAACTACCCTTAATGATTTCTTTAAATGTCCTTTGCAGCCAAAAGTACATTTAAGCTCAATTTAAAAATTATAATCATAGCTATGTCTTATTGTAAATTCTATCCATTTTCCTCTGGATTAGAAAGCTTGAGTGAGAGAAAGCGGAGGTGTGTGCCCAGTTGCTCCAACTTTAAGTGTCTGTGAACTGTTTTGAGTTTCATTTCCACACACACCACTCCCCAGGATATAGTGGTTTCTCATTTGTAACTTTCTGATCATCCTGATGAAATGAGGGGAGTCTAAGTAGTTTTGTTTGTTTAATATTTTTTGAAAACAGATAATGATATTCTTATTGCTCCTTTTGTGTATGTATATTCTTTCTGCAAAACAGTCACTAATGGACTTTCCTGTAAGTTTAAACAATTGGAGGCATTTGATGTATCTATACTCCCCTACACCCTTTATCATTTGTTTTGTTTTTCCAGACATAACAAACTGTTGCTTTTCAAATTGAATGTATACATAAAAGGGTGGGGGAATCTTTCATACAAATGCATCTCTCACATGGCTACATCAGGTTTATTCCAAAGCCCATTGAGAAAGAAGATGTAAGTTCAACTAATTGCTTTGACATTTCCCTAGTGCTTTGGGTCCCTGAGGCCTGAACACATTTCTACTGGTTGGATGCTAGCACTGCTTGGGACCGAAACAACTTACTTCTGATATTAGGCTAAATAAGATTCACTCTGAATAGTGAAAGTTGATTAGAAAACTACTCCATTTCACATTACCTCAAGACAACAATTTTTACATGGCCATGAATGAGCAAATTTCATCTCCAACCCAGACTATCCTGAGCAATTACAGCAGGTAATAAATGTCTCCCCATGGTGAATTCAATGTGGAGTCCATGGCTTTGTTATCTAGAAAGGAAGTTAAGTGCTGACGGCAACAGCATGAAAATGCATGCAACTATGGTATAATTCTGATTTGTTTTAGAAAAACTATTAATTTCCTTGTTACAAAGCCAAGTAAGAACAACCCTTTAAAATCGTTGAACCATGAGAGCCATTTTCCTTAAGGGTTTTAAATTTGGGAACAGACTCATGAAATTTATAACTTTGATGAGATGTTCTTTGCCTGCAGTCAAGATGAGAGCTAGATCGTTGGTTTCCCAGCATGACACGTATGTGCTCTTATGTGCACTTGATATCATTAGGCTCATAATAACACAGCCAACATCACATTAATGTTTGAAAGGTTCACTTTTGTCTCTTAGTTTATGTCTTTCATTTACACCTATGGCATGCTAAATATCTCATTCTAGAAAATAAGATACACTCTCCCTATATTGACACTATCAGTGGAGTAAAAAAAAAAAAAATCACTATATTCATATCCATGTTTTTAAATCCACAAAGAGTCAATAGACATGGCTTCTAGAAACAATAGATAATTGAATCAGATGTTGTATGTATAAATCTGAATATGATAACCTTCCTTGCTGATACAGAAGGAGCACAAAATGTGAATCTCCATGATGCATGTCAGTTCCAACTATTATTATTTTTAACATTGAGTCTAATTCTAAAGGTGATGCAAAACTATTGTTTCCTTTAAAGATAGAGGAGCTCTTTAAGAATATTCAGATTTCAAGGCAATGAGAAAGACAGCTTAGTAAGTAGTACCTAATGATCAGAAAGAGGTAATAACCACTGCAGGAAACTGTCATTCTGTATTCCATGATGGAATAATATATATGAAAGAGCACTGAAGAAAGAAATCTATTATTTGTAGAATAGCATTATTATTTTTTGACATTAAGCAACGAAATTCTGTGACTAAGGAACCTAGTTCTGTAAGCTGTCCCCTTAGATTTGGGCAAATGTTTGAAGGCATTTTACCTGTAAGTGCATGGTTCCTCTGCCATTTATTATCAACAATTTTAAACATACACAAGAGTAGAGAGAAGGGACAATGAATTCCCATGTGCTCTGAACTGAGATTCAACAATTATTAAGAGTTTTGTGGTGCCTGATGTATCTGTCCTTTTTTCACTCTTTCTGCCAAATTATCTTAAAGGAGATCCCAGACCGCTATGGGTTTTTACATATGTTTTTTTCCTCTCAACAATTCATTTCTGACCAGATATATTTAATATATACATATTTTTCTATGACAGATGAAGATTTTGGTTTGTTCTTTAATAATGTGAACTACTCAATAGGTTAATATGGAAATGGAAGATTGGACAACAAGCAGAACATTCTGCTCATGCACTTCAGACTACATTTTTAGTGAGATTCAAAAGAAGATTTGCATTTTGATTTTTTTTAATGGTGATGATATAAGAAGCAGAAGGTACCCCGACTCAGTTCATATTTGCATTTTACACCTTAGGCAGAAAAACAGAATTAATCAGAGCTGCAAATCATAAAGGAGAACACATTTCAACCTCCAGAGCGTTGTTGAACTGAGATATCTTTCTGATTATACTAACAAGGGACAAAACTGGTACATTCAGCAATGTCTTCAAAAACGTTATCTTGTTAGTGAAAACCAAATTAACAAATGGAACATCTGTTCAGGGTTATGATTCTTTCTCCTAGGGAATCTTTTTTTTTTTTTTTTTTCCTTTTTGAGACTATATCTTTTTGGCAAGCATTGATTTAGGATTTATATTTGATTATGTCTAATTCAAGAAGTCAGGAATAGTCTTTTTTTTTTTCTTTCTTAGAAACGAGGTCTCACTCTGTCACCCAGGCTAGAATACAGTGGCACAATTATGGCTCACTGCAGCCTCAAACTCCTGGGCTCAAGTGATCCTCCTGCCTCAGCCTCTCAAGTAGCTGGAACTACACACATGCAGCACCGCACTCAGCTAATTTTTAAAAAAATTTTGTAGAGTCAGGGTTGCTGGGATTGCAGGTGTGAGCCACCACACCCAGCCAGAAATAGTCTTATAGAAAATGTTTTAGTAGGCTGTTTGCCTTCAGTGTCGACAGACATGCCCAATTTGGGAGTTCTTATTCCCTCATCCCAGCTCAGGTATGCCTTCCCTGGGAAACAATTTTTGTTCAAGATCTTTCCTTCCCATTTTTCGTAGGCCTATCTAAAATCAAACTCTCCTTTCCCCTCCCCTCAAAACCCAGAATCTCTTTCTCATGGAATTCCACATCCTTCTTTAAGTTATATCACAAAAAACAGCTGACAAACATGGTGAGTGAATTTTTCTTGAGTGTGTTAGTCAGGCTACACTAGGATATCCCGTGAAAACAATCCGTTAAATCTCAGTGGCTTCAACCAGCAAAAGTTTACTTAACAGTCACATCACTGTCTAATATGAATCAGGTGGCTCTTCTTGGAGAATAAATGCATCATAGGTTCACGTGTTCATGTTGCAAATGTTCAATGTTGCTTCACCATTTGAGTGCTCTTTGCAGAGAGCGGTGGGGCAGGGGTAAAAGGAGATTGAGAGAATGGAGAATCAGTTCACACTTCATTCCTTCAGGCTCTAAGTGCAGCAACACTTCCACCACACTTCTACAGCCAAGAGCTAAGTCACACGGCTCCAACCTAAGCATAAGGGAGGGTGAGAAAGGTGAGGTGGTCTTGGCTGCGTGCCCAACCAGAGGCAACACTTTGCTGAATACGGAGCATTGGATATGTCGCAATTAGTTTTCTTATTAGTTATTAGAAAACTGCCTTAATATATTTTCCTCCCTACCCAGAAGCCATGTAAAGCATAGCATGACCTTCAGCATAGTTTTTGAATTAGATCACCCTGATTTCTAATCCCAACTTCAACATTTCTTGTGTTACCTTTGGCAATTGACTTAACCTTTCTGAGCCTTTGTTTTCAAGATTGTAAAATAGAGACAATAACAGGTGCTCATGTTTTTCTACTTTTTTTTATTGTGGTATAAAATATACAAAATTTACCATCTTAATCATTTTTAATTGTACAGTAGTATTAACTATGTGTACCACTTTGTGCAATAGATCTTTAGAATTTTTTCATCTTGAAAAACTGAAACTCTGTGCCCACTGAACAAAACTCTATCTCCCATCCTCCGGTTCCTGGCCATCACCATTCTACTTTCTGTTTTTAGAAGTTTGACTAACTTAGATACCTCATATAAATGACATAATACAGTGTTTGTCTTTTTGTGACTGGTTTATTTCACGTAACATAATGTTCTTAAGGTTCATCCATGTTTTAGCATATGATAGGATTCCTTTCTTCATTAAGGCTGAATAATATTTCATTATATATAAATATACACCCACATATTCTTTATTCATCCATCAACAGACATGTAGTTTGCTTCCACCTTTTGGCTATTGTGAATTGTGAATAATGCTGCAATGAACATGGGTACATGAATGTCTCTTCAAGATCCTGTTTTCAATTATTTGAGATGTAAAACCAGAAGTGGCATTGTTCGATCACATGGTAATTCCTTTTAAAACTTTTTGGTGAACGTCCATACTGTTTTTCATAGCATCTGCACTGTTTTACATTCCTACCAACAGTGCACAAGGGTTTCAATTTTTGCACATCCTTGTCACACTTGTTATTTTCTGTTTTTTGAGAAGTGATCATCCTAACAGGTGTCGGGTGATATCTCATTGCGGTTTTGACTTGCATTTCCTCCAAGATTAGGGATGTTGAGTATATTTTTGTATGGTTTTGGCCATTTCTTCTTTGGAGAACTGTCTATTCAAGTCCTTAGACCATGTTTTAATTGGATTATTTGTTGTATTGTTGTTGAATTGTAAGAGCTCTTTATATATTCAGGATATTAACCCATTATCAAATATATGGTTAGCAAATATTTTCTCCCATTCAGCCTTCCCACTGTGATCATTTCCTTTGCTGCGCAGAAGTTTCTAAATTTGGCGTGGTCCCATTTGTTTCTTTTTGCTTTTGTTGTTTGTGCTTTTGGTGTCATATCCAAGAAATCATCACCAAAAGTAATTGCATAAAGATTTTATCTTGTATTTTCTTCTAGGAGTTTTATAGTTTGAGGTCTTATATTTAGGTCTTTGGTTCATTTTGAGTTAATTTTTATATTCAGTATAAGATAAGGGCACAACTTTATTTCTTTTCACATGTGGATATCCAGATTTTCTGATACTATTTGTTGAAAAGGATGCTTTTCTTTCCCCTGTGTTTCTGCGTTGGTCTATAAAACAGTAACTTCCTTAAATATTTTAAAATGCCTACTCTCTTGAGAAACAATAAAAAAAAAGGGATTCCACCTTTCTCTTTGCCTCTTTCTAGCCTCATGCCATCGCAGGAGAGACTTATTTGGTCACTGCTCATGTTTCACAGCCCTTGCTTCACTCCTCTGTCATGTGATAACCTCATATCAGAACCCAGGTGAGTGAATCAGTGCAATTTATTCGCAAAATGATATAAAGCCCATTTTCAAGTACAACCCAGCTTTACCAGCAATAGGCTGATGTTGTATTTTAAATTTCCACTTGGCTTCTCTGTATGCTTCTTGATTCACTCAGAATCCAGAGAGAATAAGCAGTGAGGTAGCGCCTAGGCTTGCTCAGAAACTCAAGCAGCCTTTCATTAAATATTAAAAGAGATGATATATATGAAGCGTGTAGCACTGCGTCTGTCTCATGGCACAAACTCAGCAAAGGCCCCAAATATACCGGGTCTGCCACTTGCACTTCACTTGCACGTTCTCCTGAGCCTGGGTCACTACTCTGATCTTATTTCTACTCCTCCAATTATACCATCCATTGTGACAATTCCTCCCCTTGAATATTGGCAAGTGTTTCTCAATTCATTCATCAAACAGCCTCCACTGTGAGCCACATACTGTATGGTGCACAGACCCTGTCCTCAAACGGTTCATAGTCCGGTAGGGGAGACAGATGCAGACACAGAAAGTTGTCGCAGTTAAGGCGCTCAACAGAGCTTGATGAAAGGTGCTTTGGAACTCAGAGAGGGGCGCGGCTACATAAGCCTGAGGGTGGTTAAAACCCTCCATAAAAATAATACTTGAGTCTGGCTTTGAAAGCACAGAATTTTTATCAGATGTAGTACTGGGAATAGTGTTCCAAAGAGACGAAATAGCAATATGCAAGGGTAAAGAGTTTTCAAAGGCTGAAGATGATTCAGTGTGTCTGGATCCAAGAAAATGCAGGGCAGAAAGAGCTAAGAGCAGAGTCTGGGAAGCTAGGATGAGATTTTCCTGTGAAGGCTTTGGAGGTTTGCTGAGGCACTTAGATTTAGTTCTATAGAATTGGATACATATTAAAATCATATTGGGCTGAGGAAATAGTTGTAATGGCTGCACGATATTGTAAATGTAATTAATGCCACTGCATTGTACATATAAAATGGTTAAAATGGAAAATTTTATGTTGTATATATTTTACTGCAATTCAAAAAATTAAAAATGGGATATACCCAAAAGTCACTGAATTGTATAGTTTAAATGGGTGAATTGTGTGGTATTTGAATTATATCTCAATAGTACTATTTGAAAGAAAAAGATTTAAGCCTTAAGAATATAAAATCACATGTGGAGATTTTTTAAAAACTGAGACTCAAGCCCCATCTTTTGATCAATTAAATCAGAATCTCTGAAAGGGGGCCACACGCCCAGCACCTTGAAAAGCACCCCAGGTGATGCCTCTCTGCAGTCACGACACAGAATTGCTGCTGTAGGCAATAAGGAGCCAGCAATGGATTTTCGTCAGGGGAATAACACGATCAGACTTACATTTTTAGGAAATCTGCTCTTTCAGCTGTGTGGAACATAGATCCCTGACTTTTCTGCCCAGATTTTCAGGAGCCACACGAATACATATAGGGACTTTATTCACAGTAGCCAGAACACGGAAACTACTCAAATGTCCCTCAACTGGCAAGTTGACAAAACTAAACTCCCGTATATTCCTACCGTGGAATACTATTCAGCAAAAAAGTATTAATAAAAATAAAAAGCTTCCACTAACTTGGCCATATTAATTCTATGTATTCCGCTGCCTCAATCTGCCCTTGTTTCTTTTGGGGCTTTTCTGCTGCCCAGCCAAGTTTTTCTATTCAGCTCAGCAAGGTCACTCTCCGATTGTCACCCAAGCCAGAAACCTCACTCATTTTCCTTCATTTGTAAAATTTATGATTCATACATAATAAAATTTACATTCTTACTGTACAGTTCTATGTGTTTTGACAAAGCACACTGTTGAGTAAACACCACCACGATTAAAACAGAGAGCAGTTCCATCAGGACACCAAATTCCCTCGCGCCCCTATGTCGTTCGCTGTCAGTGCCTCCTCCTCACCCTCAGCCGCTGGCGACTGCTTGTCTGTTTTCTTCCCCATAGTTTTTCCTTTTTCAGAATATGGTATAACTGAAATCATACAGTATGTGGCCTTTTGAGGGGAACTTCTTTCACTGAAATCGTTCGTGTTGTGACGCACACCAAGAATTAATTCCTGTTTATTGCCGAGTAGCGTTCCATGGTATGGATGTACCACAGTTTGTTTACCCATAATCAGTCCAGAGACATTTGAGTGGTTTCCAGTTTTTAATGATTATGAATAAAGTTGTTACAAACATTTCTATAAAGAACTTTGTGAGGACACAGTTTTCATTTCTCTTGCGTATACGTCTAGGAGTGAGATTGCTGGGTCATAGAGAGGTGTATATTGAAATTTGTAAGATTCTGTACATTTTACCTTCCCACCAGCAATGTAGGATGGTTACAGTTGCTCCACGTCTCCACATCCTCACTAGCACTTGGTATTGCCAGTTTTTTAATTTTTGTTTTGTTTTTCCTGTAGCCATCCAAATAGGTATGTAGTGGTACCTCATGGTGGTTTTAATTTTGCAGTTCCTAATAACTGACGATGTTGAACATTTTTTATGTGCCTATTTGCCATCTATATATAATCTCTGCTGAAGTGTTTATGTCATTCTTTTGTGCATTTTTCTATTGGGCTGGTGTTTTCAAAGTCATTTTTTTGATGTCCCTGGTTGCCCTCTGACTCTGACTATGACTATGAACAGTCATTTGTTCTTCCATTATAATGATCAGATTTTCTTTTTCTCTCATGAAACATCCTCTTACGCCCTGTTTTCTAGATCTAGTAGCATCCCCTTGTTTTATTCAACTGCTTTTTTTTCCTCATTGGAAGTCATCTTCCCACAATGATGATGTTCCCAAATCCCCTTTTCATCTAATGACACTTCAGATTTTGGCCTTCCATGTCCTGCTCTGGGTAATTCAGACTTCCTCAATGACACACATAGCTCCAAGTCTGCATTTAACAGAGGTTATCTTGCATTGTCTTTTCCCTTCTATTTCCCCAAATATTCTTTTCCTCCTCCTTCTCTTCTTTCACGTTTCCTCAAATGTCTGGAAATCCTCGACTGCCCATGCACACACACACTGCATGGCACTGTGCACATGGGCAGCCTGTAGGCCCGCAAGCTTCACTATCACAGGCTGTGATAGGAGACTCCTCTGAGTGTGAGCACCTTTGACTCTTTTTTTGTGAGGCTGGTCATTTCCTCCAGGAAGGATGCTCCAGTCTCCTTCTTGGACTTTGTGTGTCAGGACAGTATGAAGCGGGGCTAGACAGTCTCATGATCCCACAGGTGAACGCTCACTCAACCTCTCTGTTGTCAGGAAGGAGTCTCCCCTCTGTCCTTAGGAGAACCTGGTGTCCCTCAGTCTAGAGACTCCCGTGTCTACTTTCAGCAAATAATTAACTTTCTTTCTTCAGCTATTGGGATACTCACCTGACTGTGTAGGTTAGGGAAGAACAACTCGATATTCCTATTCCTGTTCTTTTTCAGCTTCATTCATCACCCTCCCCCTCCGTCCCCCACCATGACTGGTGGCTCTGTTCCTTGACATTTCACGGGGTCTGAGATGCGCACTGATCTACTTCTCACCTCCTGCGCGTGCCTGGGCCTCGGCTTCCTCTGCTTGGTGAAGTCTGTTACCACTCCTCTTCTCTTCCTATCATTCCAAAATTCGACTTTATTTTTCTCTTTGCCCCTGTGATTTCAAACCCTGTTTTATGTTTTGCAATTAGATTGTGTCTTGGAGAAGGAGCAGAAACATGGATTCAGTCTATTACTAGTCCTAATTTTTAAATATAATTTTTCAGACGACTGTGAACTTTCTTAATCAGATACAGTTTGTTCCTAAGGAATAAAAATCCACTCAGCCCTCTTTAAGCCATAAAACCAGATTTTATGTGTGAGCACAGGGATACCTTACAGAAACCAAGCATTCCTCTGTGTGATCTTTCAGTTATTTTTCTTTCCTAAAATCCATTTCTTTCTCTCCCTCCCTGTAAACCCTCCTTTTCTGATTACTCATCAGCATGTACATTCTAAACGAACCATAGCAGGCCCCTGATCTTCTAAGGCCAGAAGCTGCTACTAATTAATTCTAAGTTCTCAGATGAGGTAGACTGACCCTTCTTCAGTCACGTGTTCCCCATATCCAGTGAGCTGAGGGTGGAGTGGGAGGCGGCAGACACAGTGACAGTGGCCCATGGGAAGGAGGCACTTCTCCCAGATTAGGATGACTAGGGCTTAGCTTCTACTTAAAGACTAAATAAACAGTGGACACAACAGTGTCTGGTACATAATAGATATTGAATAACTTCTTTTACTCAAATAATTCTAAATTTATGGAGTAGCTTCTTTGTTTCATCATTTATAATTTTATTAAAACACATTACTTCCGTGGGAGATTAAAAGCTTAGAATATAATAAGAAAAGAAAATGAAAGCTAGTAAGATTAGCCAAGTGGCTCAGATGTGGTGATGGGAACTGCAAGCATGACTGTCTGCAGAGGCCCTGAATATGATGGCGGTTGAGTTACAAGATCGAGGCCAGAACCCACAACTCCATGACTAACGGAGAGCAAGACCTGAAACTTCTTAATGCGACCAGAGCGATGTGAAGGTAAAGAATTGAGAACCAAACCACTAATGGGCTAAAAATATAAATGAAGCTATCCAATGAGAAGAAAAGATTTTATTGAAAAGTAGCCCCAAATATCAGGGGAGAGAGGAATTAAATATAAAAGAGGCAAAAAATCTATATAGAATTTAATTTTATTTTAGAGGTGTTGTAGCTTTGAAATAACATTACTTTTTCAAGTATACAGTATTTTCAAAGATACTATACGATGGTATCGCAATGACATAAATGATGTAGCATGGAATACTAAAGATAATACAAAACTAGAGAAATAACTGTTGATTGTAAACACCCTCACAGAATCTGCAACCTACTAATTTTTAAAGTGGATGAAATCAAGAATCATGCTATTTCCAAAATTTTGAGGACAGAAAAGTTAGACACAGCTTAGTTTTTAAATATTCTAAGCACATCTAGGGAAGATACATCTCTCTGGTTTGTAGAAGTTTGCCTTTTTCTGCAGTTCACTGAATAGACAAAATGTCAGAGAGAAATCTCGGCTCATGTTGGCCATAGTTTACATTCTAAAACATAATATTAGCTGTGAACTTCCCTTAAGAAGTAAAACAAAACAGTTCTTCCAACGAAACCCTTTTGCTCTGTAGTTGTTCAATACTTGTCCTGTGTGTTTTTCTGCCTGCTTTAGCGCATCGTGATCCACGCATTGCGTTACCCTCGGGGGAGCTGGGCTTGGGAGGGAAGCAGAGGGGCTGGCCCTGTGCAGTCAGAGGAGATCTGTCTACCACTTGGCTCGGTGCCCCTCCTGGCAGGAAGCTACCAGAAGCAGGTCCCCGCTCTTTGGTGGACTGTGGGTCTGTGTGGGGAGGGGCAGAGGGGACATGTGTGTTGTAATCACTTATGGATCCAGCGCTGCCGCAGCGAGGTTCTTTCATGAAAAGACCCAAATATCCCAAAGTCGTGTGAGGCTTGGCTTGGCAAGCATACTTCCTAGAGAACCCAATTCCAGACCTTCCTTCTATTCTATCAGTTCTTCTACCTTAGGCTTCGTTGGACGAGTGGAATATTTCTCTGCTCAGGATTCTCCTCACTCCTCAAGGGGAAAAGAGTGAACTCTCATGGAGGGGCTGTAGTGGGGAGCAATGGTGTGTTACTCAACTTCAGCTGCTTCTCTCTTCCAAAAAATAAGGTAACACTATTTTTTTTCTCCCCAAGTGCCTATAGGTAATGACACCTCACCACCAAGAGGGTTCATGTTTACCTATGAACCATTCAGACTAGTCTATGGGACAGGGCCAGACGTACAGCCCAGGGTGTATGTCTTTGCCTATAGTTCTCCACCTGTTCTTCTTTTCAATAGCAAAATTCCCTAGTGCTTTAATTTGTATTAATTTAATTTAAAATATCTACCACTCTTCAGAAAAATGTCTATGTCTATTACAAGACAGGAGAAGTACTCAAGCCACTTTGCAAACACATAATCCGCAAATGCTCACTGAAGCTTAGTTTTGCTGGACTACCTGTGTCAGAGTGGAGAGGAAAATGATATCCAAACTTCTAGGTGAGTCAGTCAGACATACTCTTATGGTTGCTCCTGTCAGAGAGAAGCAGAGCCAGGCGTTTATTAAAGGTGGCAAGACAGATTTTATTCAGGCTAGTGCAGCAGGAGAGAGAGATTTTCATAGAACCTGAGTTCAACTCCACTGAAACAAAAAGCAGGAGGCCTTTTCAACTCTGCGATGTGCTAAAGGAAAGTCTGGGGGAGGTCGGCCAATGTGATGAAGCCTTCTGTGTCTGCTAACTGCTGCTTTTCAAAGTTGGGCTCCCACCTACCCGCAGAGACTGGGAGATAGGGACCCTGTCCTTCTTGGTGGTTACATTTCAAAGGAATGGCTCCCAGGTCCTTGAGAAAGAACTTCTTGGGTTGAAGAAGATTTACATCTCCAAGGGACAGAGAAAGGATTTATGATTGCAAGTTTTCTAAAGTAAATACTGTAAGAGAAGGGAGGTCAGGGGCCATATTTTACCTGGAAGAAACAGTAAATTCTTTTGGCAGCATTGAGCTTTCTCAGGCAGCCATTTTAGGGGATCTGAGGTCATCATCCTAGCACACACAGTATTGAGCAATTAGAAGCCACAAGAAAATTTGTTCACGTCTCTTAGTCTGGGCGGTGGCAAACTCATTTGTGCCAAGAGTTTTATGTTTCTCACCCTCATGTGACCTACCTCTTGGTATTTATGCTTTTGTTTAATCCCCCTCTTTTGAATGTCAGCAAGACCTATGATTTGCTTCTAACCAACTGATTATGAAAAGATGACAGGATAAACATGATTACATGTATGTGATTATCTTACATAAGATGGTAACATCCTTCTTGTGAAGAGACTTGTTATGATCTGAATGCTTGTGTCCTCTTAAAATTCATAGGTTAAAATCTTATCCCCCAAGGTGATGGTATTAGGAGGTAGGGCCTTTGGGAGGTGATTAAGTCATGAGTATAGGGCCATCATGAATGGTATTAGTGCCCTCCCAAAATGGCCCAGAAAACTGCATTGCCCCTCCACCATGTGAGGACGCAGAGAGAAGGTGCAATCTGTGATGCAGAAAGCAGGCCCTGAACAGAGCTTGAGTCTGCTGGTGCCTTGATCTTCAACTTCGCAGCCTCCAGAACTGTGAGAAATAAATTTCTGTTGTTTACAAGCCACCCAGCGTACGATATTTTGTTATAGCCACTGAAACAGACTAGGGCAAGGCTCTCTGCTCATTTACTGGCTTTGATGAAAGGATGTCCAAGTGGCAAGGAGCTGAATAGGGGCTTGTAGGAGCTTAGGATGACCTCCAGCCAACAGCCAGCAAGAAAATGAGGCTCTCAGTCCTACAATTACAAGGAAATAAATTCTGCTAACAACCTGAGCAAACTTGAAATGAATCCTTTCCCAGTTGAACATTAAGATGAGGTGCAGCACTGGACAACACCTTGATCACAGTCTTGCGGAGGACCAAGCTAAGCTGTGCCCAGACTCCTGACCCACAGAAACTGTGACATAACAAATATGTGTTGTTTTTAGCTAAATTTGTGGCAATTGGTTATATACCAATCCGTAGCTAAAAAGGTTGGTATTTCCAAAAGCATGCTCAGTTGACCACTATTCCCATATCATGCTCCTGAGGAAAAAAAAAAATGTTTTTCATATCCAGATTCTACTGGGAAATGTTGCAGTCTGTATCTTCCACCTCCTTAGAGAGGTGTGGTATATTCTGAGAAATACAATGAAGAAATTTTGGTAAATCAGAGTTGCTCCAATTTTTTTCCATTATGGAGTCCAGTCCTATTTTGATTTTTAAACTTCTATTAATATCCTATAAAACTAGTTTTAAAATTATCACACCACAAAGTGGTGGTTACAAAGAACAATATCCTTCAGGCTGGAGAACACATTGGCCCTCCCACCCGCAGGGGTACATGCACAACAGGTACTTGCTCATGGGAGTTTTAAGGGAATCAATTTCCAGATTGTCAACTTCTTTGTATTTTCTTTTCCAAACTGAGCTACCAGAGAATACTTCTGGGGAGGAGCCTTCAAGATGGTTTTCCATTCCTCTTTTACAAAAGAAAGGCATCCCTGCCATCCATCCCCAATAAACCTGTGGATGACAATCAAAAAGACAATTTGAAACATTTGTGTCTATGTTGAGAAAATGAATGAACTTAAGACTGGATATCAAATCCTGTCACAAATCAGATTTCCTATTCTTTCCTTTCACCAGATTTCCTATTCTTTATTTTCACTTTGCAGAAGAGCTCATAGGCTTGGAAAGAGTTGATGCAGCCATCTTTGGAAAATACAGTTTGCCACAAATGGGCAAATCAATTTATAAATGAAAGTCTCCTCATAGATAGTTAAGGCAAAGTGAACTGTGTCCAAGGATATGACCAGGCATATCCCCAGGACAGAGTAAAATCTAAAGCCCTGACTTGCTATTGCTGAAGGCTGCCTGAGCATAGCAGTCCTGAGGAAAGAAGGAGGTTGACTGAGCCCTGGAGTTCATGCACACACTGAGTTAATTCTTACTACAAAGCAGGGAGGGGGTGGTTAATGAGGGAACCCAGCTCCATGCCAAACATGTTCATATGAATCCTCACAACCGTTCTAGAGGTTAGGCGAATTATTACCCATGTTTCTAAGTGTTGAAAATTACACTTTAGTGACTTACAAAACTAAAACTTGAACCCAGATATGGGGCTTCAAGTTCAGTGGGATTTTAACACCATGCCATCAAGTGAGCCTTCCCCACTATAGCAGGAAGGCAGTAAACCAATCCATTTTCTTTTCCTCTTAAGGCAATACTTTAAGTTCCTATTATGGGGATTTCTCCTCTATGAAAGGATCTGGAGAGCACTGGGCTCTCAGGGTGACTTAGACATAACTCAGATCCCTGAGGTGTAGGCCTGTTAAGTTGCATTCTTAATCTGGACGCATAATGACAGGGCATTTTTTTAGCTCATGAGCCGTCTATAGAAAGACTGATGGGATTCTGGTGATCAGAGAGTACTTTTCTAATAAATGATGATATGGCTCAGAAATATTTAAAGAAACTGAAAATACAATATCATTTAAATGATATAAATCACTGTAGGAACTGAGGCACACCAAATGAATTTACTGTGACTTTGTTTATCATTCCTAAAGTGTATTCAATAATTGCATAGCACATGAACAAGCTAAATAAGATACTTAAGTGCAGGTTCCTCACTGTCTCTGAATGAAATATACCAAGAAAGAATGATGACAGGAGAAATTGTGATTTTCCCAGGAATTTCTCATATAAGATTAAATACAGAAGCATATATAATCTACCTATGTATCTGGTCTATTTCCTAAAGAAGTAGAGATGGTTTATGAAATGCAAAAAAAAAAATGAAATAGAAAAAATAAACATAAGTAAAATCAGGAACAGGTAAAATAGAAATCAGGATCCATGGTCAAGACTAGAGAAAGGTAGAATGCAGACAGGTAGGTCCTACTGAGTTATTAAAGTCAAGTCGCAAATTTGGCTCCGAGCTTCCTGGAAGCTAAGCAGCTAGAAGTTAATGGATAGACTAACAGATTTTGATATGTTATCAGTAGGAAAAATATATTTTTCATTAGCTGTCTAATTCTTTAATACTTCACACTAAATATCCTTTGCAGATAAAGTTTAAATATGGAAATTTTTGTGCGAAATAGAAGTTTTGCTAATTAGAAGGAAATGTATAAAGAATTGTGTTTACAAAAGTGTTTCTATTATGAAAACCAATGGTTTCTAAAACATATTATGATAAAGAAGAGAGTTTCAAAGTGTTCCCAAGTTAATCGGGAAAAAGTAACCAAAAGCCTGCTGCTTTGAAGGTTTAATCCAAGATGCTTATCCAACCTCTTTGTTGAACAAATCTTGCAAATAAGACCTTCTCAGAAGATTCACAGCATTTCTGCAGGAGCTTGAAATGTCAGCAGAACAGACTTTCTAAAGATATTATGCAGGCATAACATCCTAGCAGTTGGGATAGGGGTGGAAGGGGAAGATAGTAAAATTGTTTCGTTGCCTGATTTTTATGGTATACCACATAACAGCTTTTCTGGCAATGATAATAGGCATAACTTAAAGAAAAGACAAACAAATAAATAAATCAAAGAAAGAAAACAAGAAAGCTTGACAAGAGCTGGCCTCACAAATCCTCAACAATTACTGGTGTTACAGGAAACATTTCAAAAGAGGATAGAATTATGACTCTCATACAGATAAGAAACAAACGCATGTTAAAGATTTTCTTTAACTCATTGTTAACAAAAGAACCAGACAGCTGTTCCAACAGACTCAAAGGAGAATCGAAAGAACAGTTACATTTATAGATCAGTAATATTGAAATGAATTTCAAATGGACCCAGAAGTGGCTTTTCCATGGAAGAAGACAGTCCGTCACCAGACAATTCATTTGCATATCCATGGACATGTACGATTTGCTTTGCCTCAATTACAAAGCGATGCTCAAAGTAATGAAAAGCTACAATCAGATAACCTGGAAAAGTGTCTCTAAACAAGGCACAGTTTTCCATGGGAGATACTTAGCAATTTGATTTGCTTATTCTGAATTTCCTTACTCAGTTAAGTAAATCTGACTTCCACTCTGGACACCCCATTGGTGCTAGCCACACCCTCCTTTGGGGCATTTTGAAGCGTTTGATGTTCTTTATTATACTTCCTGGGATTCATAAATGGAACAGCTTTCAGTCTTGAATGAAACAAAATAGAGGGTCCTGGACAAAGTCTTATTGTTCTGGGAACGTCAAGATTTCCCCTAACACATTTTTTTTTTGGATGTCCAGCTTTAACCTAACACTAAGGCATTTCATGAATGGTGGGATTAAAGAATGTGCAGATCTCAGTATAAACCTGTTTTTTTTTAAGCCCTGTCCTTGTATAAATTCCAGTTTGCAAGACAAGAACGGTTACTTAATGTTGCAACTCCAAAGCAATGCTCTAGTAATAATTTTAAGTACTCCACAAATAAAATTCATCAGAAGTTTTTCTTTCGCTAAGTATTTCCACTGGTGTCAGAGACTGGCTACCTGTTCACCAATCTCACTCCTGGCTCCTTTTGCAGCCGGGGAAACCATGTGGCTGAATTCTGGCCAAAGCAATGTGGGCAGCAATGAATGCACCACTTTCAGGTCCATGCCTCCTTCCCCCTCCCTGCCAGCTGGATGCGGAGGACTGTGAAATGCAGAGGAGAATGGAGACCTATTTTGAAAGGAGCGTGGCTCCCTGAATAACCATGAGCTTTTGTCCTGAATGAGAAATGAGGATGTATTGTATCAAGGCTTTAGTTTTTTGATTAATTGGCAATGGCAGCTAGAATTACCTTAATGAATACAAATCTGTTTCAGAAAAAAACTCTTCAAATTGTGCTTTTCCTCTGCTCTCACACCACAACAATCATCAACAGAGAAGACTTCTGTGACCAAATGTGAGGATTTTCCCCCACACACCAAGCAGCAGACACCAACTGGGTGTCCTCTAATTCAATTCTGGCACTATCCACAGGGAGATGGTGTCAGCTCCCAGAGGGTGAGGGTTCGGTCCCCAAAACTGCCCGCACCCTTAGACACCGGTTGCAAGTCCAAACCTCCAACCAGCTTCAGGCTGGGGTTCCCATGGCCTCCTCTTTGGGTTTGATTAATTTGCTCAGAAAACTCAGGGAAACGTGTTTACTGATTTATTGTAAAGGATATTACAAAGGATACAGATGAAGAGGTGCATGGTGTGAGGTATAGGGAAGGGGTGTGGAGCTTCCATGCCCTCCCTGGGCACACCAGCCTCCAGGAACCTCTGCGTAATCAGCTAACCAGAAGCTCTCCAAAGCTAGTCCTCTCAGGTTTTAATGGACAATCGTGTTGCCTTCAGGATATCAGGTGGGACCCCTTCTGGAATGAGGGTCTTATGGCCCACAATCAGAAAGGCATGGAAAGATTAGAGTCCTGCCTGGGTCAAGTGAAAAGAGGGCAGGAGCAGGTCAGAGAGATGCTGCTCCCTGAGGCCTGCTCCTGAAACCCCACAACCCAACATTATAACAAAAGACCGTAACAAGGGCTATGGGAGTTGTGAGCCAGGAGCTGTGGACAAATACACACACACACACACACACACACACACAACACACACATAAAATGGCACAACATTCCAAATTTTTCCTAAATTTAAATTTTTAAAAATAGGTAATATAGTCATATTATTCAAAAATCAAAACAATACAAAAGATGCACATCGACAATCTCACTCCTGTCTCATTTCTGCCCACCCTGCTCCAAGCCCCCGTCTCCTCAGCCCTATGATAAACTACTTTATTAGTTTCTTAGATATCTTTACAATGTGTTTTATGCATACAATACAAACACACACACAAATAATATACGTGAACATATTATTTTCTTTCCTGCTAGCTCCAAGTAGCATACTGTTTAAACTGGTTTGCATTTTGCTTCTTTCACATAACAAAATTTCCTGATGACCTTTCCATTGTGATATATAAAAGCCCCCTCACTCTTTTTTTACAGTCACATAGTATTTCATTGCGTAAACTACAGATTATTTAACCAGTTATCTACTGATAGACACTTGTCAACTTATCTTCTTGAAGGTAGAAGATGTAATTGGAATAAACCAATCTCAGTTTAGGATTTCAACCCAGTCCTGGTTGACTGCAGACTGTTGGCGCTAGCCCACCTTCCTCAGGAAGACACAGGTACCTGGAAGAGTCTTTCCTTTATTCACCCAAGATAATGCATGCAGGGAGAGTCAGCTAACCAAAATAAAGGGAGAATGAGGTTGGGTGGACTTGACCTCATTATACTAGGTGTGAGGAGAAAGGCAGGGCCACCTCGTTCAGCTGTCCTCACATATTATCATGTCAACAGAGCATTAGAGCTGCACTTGTGCTCCAAGGGCCTACCTAGCCAATCTCTTTTGAAACACCATTTTTGAGACCATAACTAATTCACATGTCAGAACCAAATTTTTTAGCCTCTAGCCTTTGTTGCTAAAAGAACAATAACAACAACAAAAAATACTAATTTTATTGCCAATGTAAAAATCTGTAGTTCTCGGCCTCCGTTCTCACTTATCTCTCTGCCTGTTGCACATTTTCTCTTGGTTATGTAAAACTAGACTTTGAATCCTCACCTTCCTACATCTCCCATCTCTAAGCCAAAATGCCGTTGCTGAGTGTCCTATATCCTAAAGGCGAGAACCAAGTCCTGCAGATTCTTCCTTTGCAATGCCCCTCATACTAGGCAATGTGGAGGAGGCATGATTTGAACACATGTTTGTGTGATTCCAAGGGCTGAACTCTGAATGCTCTTCTGTGCTGTATAAATTAGTTGTCAAGGATGATTTAGCATACAGATACTATGCTACGACACCAGTGTTCCCGCCATCCTCATTAATAGCAAAGCACACCGAGAACACACAAAGGCATCAATCCTGGAAAAGGTTAGGAATTGGGCAGTCTAGTGGAATCATAGATCTTTTGACATGGAAAGATCCCTAGAGATAAAATTGTCCAAGAGGCTCCATTCACAGATGAAGAAACAGCATCAAAGAGGCTGTGCCTTGCTCAAGAGTGCACACAGAATGAGCAACGGGGTTTTGGTCTTCGTGTGTCCTTTCAAAACTTCATATTATTAACCAAGCTTTTAACTACTCTTAATTTAGCAAGTTTATTAATGGGCTGTTTTTGACCTGCCTAAGAAGTCCTTGGTTTAATTTAGGCTAAAAGAAATCGTTCATCACTGAAAAATTATTGACCTTCGCAGCCATGATTACTGCAGCTTCCTGTGCTGTTTTGAAAGCAATGCTGAGCTTCTTGGGTCTGGGTAAGGGAAGGCCAGCTGCCTGGCCTGAGATCTGGAGAATGGTTGCATCTGCTCGGGGCAGGCCATTCCTCTTTTGACCTTTCCCCCTGAGCATCTGAAATGTAGCCGATTTCCAATCTCCTGTGTCAGTATTGCGGGGCATAGGAGAGCATCCCCAAAGGAACAATGCAGATAAAGAAAATGACATCCATTTTTTGTTATCATTTGGTCCTCAGCCAGATTTTTCCACTCCAGCATAAATTTAATATCCCACCTACAGGGTTGATCTATATAGCCTTAATCTGGGGCCTGTCAGAGAGCTTGTTCAACTTGCGTTATCACAAATTATGACTTTATAAAAATGCAGTGCCAGAGTAAAAGTTGTTGGGTTGCTCATCCTTGGAAGGA
Organism: Lepilemur ruficaudatus; assembly: GCA_963574885.1. Taxonomy (NCBI): domain Eukaryota; kingdom Metazoa; phylum Chordata; class Mammalia; order Primates; family Lepilemuridae; genus Lepilemur; species Lepilemur ruficaudatus. Next base: position 17,084 of record CAUYRT010031853.1, on the reverse strand, counting down.
GGATTAGAGTGGGGGAGATGGACCCATGTCTAGCCCTCCACTTTGTGGGCTCAGACTTGATTTCACCTATTATCATTGGGACCATTGGACATCCGGCATAATTTTTTCAAGATAAAGAAAGGTGGTGACACTGGTTTTGTCTGTCCAAGAAAACACCCTCCCCCAAATTTTGGAAAAGGATCTCACCTGTCTTTGACCACATGATCCCAAGTGGACCAATCATTGTGTTTCCATCCTTCGACCTCCCTCACAAATGAGCATATAATCCAAATCTGGAAATAGGAGGTATTCTTTAGGATTTTCTCTGCTGGAACTAGCAAAATAATTTTTTTTGTTTTTGCTTATGAGCTACAAACCATGACCTCAGAGCCGATAGCATCTTTGCACATGTAGAAAAGCCCCAAACAATGATAAGAGCAGAACACAGAGTGGCAGGTAGTGTATCCTCAAGGCTTGGAAGCAGCCCTGGTGCCTGACATTTGTCCTTTGGGAGCCAAACCAATAATTTTCCAGGAAACCTCTTTTGTTTAGCATAGGCTGGATTCACATAAAATAAAGAGTCATGACTCTATGCTAGACTCCCAAGAGTTTGTTTTATAAACTAGGTTGTCAATTTTAAAATTTATGCTAAAGAATAACTGCCAAGTGGTTAGCTCATTCTCTTCCCTAGAGCACAGCCCATGTAGGAAACCAAATTACGATGAAAAGGTTGCTTTGCAAGTGCAAGGTCAGGATAAAAGGAGTAGGGCAATCTGAAGGGGCAATTTCAACAATCCATGGCACTGTAGGGACATAATGCTTGCTAAGTAGGACAGAACAATTCTTCCAGCTAAACAAGGCTCCACTTCCTTGCATGACTCTTAACAACACATTGACAAATTCTTCTCTCCAGCTTTTCACTTCGATATTTCCTATCAGTAACCAAATGATTTATACAGCTATGATTTTACCCCTTGCCCTCGCTGCCCTTACCCCTGCCCAAATCCCCTTCACTGCCACCTGCCTCTCTTCTCTTCTCTGACTGTGGGAATCCTCCTTATCTTCTAGACTGTGGCTGTACATATGGCCTCCTCTGTGAGACATTCCTACTTCTGCCCAAATTAGAGTTTAACCCCACCCTCTCTGCGCAAATCACATTCATTTTGCAGTGCTGTGAGCTGTGCATGTGTTGTGTCTCTTAGATTATGAGTTCTTTGAGGACAGGGATTATGAGTTCAATTTTACCCGCCCTCCCCTACCCCCACCATTTTCTTGAGACAGGGTCTTGCTCTATCACCCAGGCTAGAGTGCAGTGGTGTCATCAGAGCTCACTACAACCTCAAACTCCTGGGTTCAAGTGATCCTCCTGCCTCAGCCTCCTGAGTAGCTGGGACTACAGGTGTGCACTGCTACACCCGGCTAATTTTTCTATTTTTTTGCAGAGATGAGGTCTTGCTTTTGCTCAGGTTGGTCTTGAACTCCTGGGCTCAAGTGATCCTCCCGCCTGGCCTCCCAGACTGCTAGGATTACAGGTGTGGGCAATCACGCCTGGCCAATTTTACCTATTCTTTTTGATCCCCAGTTTCTAATGCGATCCATTGCAAATAGCAGATGCATTAAAACATACGTTGAATGTTGCACATTTTAGCGTATATATTCCTACAGTTTATTTTAAAATAGTTACAGAATGCCATGTTGCTCAGGACTTTTTGGATAACAAGTGACACAAAATCAAACCAACAAAATAGTTTGGGGTGAAGACCTCAGAAGCAGGCTGGAACAACCAAATGACAGGAAAGGCAGGGACACAGATGAGGCTTGAAGACAGCTGGTCTCAGGGTCATGGACATCTCTGAGTCTTTCTTTCTTCTGTCTCTGCATCTCTTTTCACATATCACTGCAGACTTGCTTCTTTCTCACACTGGGGAATGTGGGTGCTGACAAGCTTAGAGCTTCACCTCTCACAGTGTTTGCTACTGACAAGGAACTGAAAAATCCCTCAGTTTGAGGTGGAAAATTCCTAAAGAATTATATGGAATATGTAGTAGATCCTGCTATTGGCCCATTTCTTCACTTCTCCCCAAATCATTCTTCTTTGATTTTGACTGTGAAGTTCTTACAAGACAGACTACATTTCCCATGTCTTGACTGCATGTTCGGATGAAGTGGAGACAGCAGTGTGCCCAGGCTCAGATGGCCTCTTCCGCTTCTGCCTTACTCTTGCTATTTGGCTGTTCCATGAGAAGGACATGCCTAGGCCAACCCTGAGGTCCCAGGAGGGGATGAGAGACACATGAAGCAGAGCCTTCCAGCATCTGCTGACCCATCAGACCCAGTTGCACGAGTGACTCAGCCAAGCTCCTCAGAGCTGCACAGCTGAGCCCAGCCATCACTCATGTGACCCCCAGATCTGACAGAATAAATGATTGCTTTTAGTCACTGAGTTTTTAATGCAGAATTTTTGTGGCAATAGCTAATTGTTACAAACTAAGTCTCAGCATTGTGACTTCCTAGCTATGTAACCCTGTGCAAGACGTCTACCCATCTGTATTTTACCCTCCACCTTTACAAAATGGAGATGGTAACAGTACTTCTATCATAGGATTGTGAGAATAAGAGGAGTTAAAATGTAAAATGTCTGACACATAAAAAAACACTAGTACATTTCCCTTACAATTGTTATGATTGCTGTTTCACATGCCCACTCACAAACAACTGTAGCTTGAGAGGTAGAAGAGGTCCTAGGAACTGGCCTGGCTTGGGCGAGTGTCCATCCCTGGGCCAATCAAGTGTGGACAGAGGGGTCAAGGGTCTGTGAGAAGATCGCAGCTGCCATTTCACAAGCTGGTTGGATATGGTGGAAGACGCAATCCCCAGAACACATGGATACTGACCCCACATTAAGATGGGAGGAAGGTTGGGCATTCAGGTGGGCAGACAAAGCAAGAAAAATGCACTTTGTACATTTTAGTTATTTCTCAAATCATAGTTTCATTGGTAAACTCTGGATCACAACAAATAATTTCTGACGCCTATCACAGAGCAAGGAGCATCAGTGCAGCCTGTCCCTTCTGTTTACTAGGCATTTAATCTTAGGGAAGCTTGACTTAAGTTCTTTGAATATTGAAAAATGAAAACAATAATTCCCATCTCCTAGGCTGGAATTAAACGAGATAAATATGTAAAAGAAGTGGTACAGTCCACAATTTATAGCAGGCGTTGACAAGTGGTAGCTGCGGTTATTCTTGGCCCCTTCTGTGTTGCGCTGTTTCTCGTTAGTGCCCATCGAAGGCGGGGAGCCTGCCTGACCTTGCCACTTGTGTTTCTGGGGTTCTCTCCACTGACTGCAGCCTAAAGCATAGCCTGTTAAAATCATGTTTATGAAGTCTGAGCTACGATCAAGGTGCATCAATTCTAGTGCCATTAATGATGAACATGTCCATGTCTCTAGTTTTTCAAAGGTGACAGGCTCAGAAGAAGCCCTGTGATATCTGACCTGGAAATCCCTTTGAGTGCAGAATCCGAATTGCAAAGCTGTTATTAAAACCTGCAAATGATCAGCCATGGTAAATGGGAGACATTAACCGCCTCTAACCCTCTTTGTCTCTCCTCGCTGACACTCCCAACCGAGAGGGACGCTGCTGGGAAAATGGCGAGCGGCTCGCTACGCTGGGCTGTAATTAGTGTGTGCCTGGAAGTGCAGATTTTTCATAAATAGAACTTCGCAGGGAATTGATCATTACTCCCATGATTTTAGGAAACAAAGAAAGACCTCCATTAGTTTACAACCCCCAAAAAGAAAAAAAGCAACAAGCAGTTTTCCTCTGGCAACAGGACGGGGGAGAAGGTGGTCATACTCAGGTTTAAGTCTGCAAGGATCACACTCTGATGGAGGGGACTTTCCCTTCTCTTTCCCACGCCTGGCAGCAGAAAGCCACAGCCTCCATCTTGCCCGGAAGAAGATGAAGGTGGGACTTAATGGGCTGGCATTTCTGAGCACTAAAAGCACTTGCCCTTTGTCACACCACGTGCTGGCACCAGTACACCGGGGAGGAGAACGGGAGTCCGTAGCACTTGAATAGAAGGATTTATCCTGAGGAAGAGATGAAAAAGAAAATGTATCATGTCTCTATGTGGAGTTAAATAAACTGCCAGTCACAATTATAGATACATTCTCTGGATACATTAAAGAGTTTTCATCCTGGTATGTATATATTGGAACGTAGGGAGTGTCGTAGTGGGAAGAGGGAGGTGAGGAGGTTGGAAGTAGAGCGTAATGGGCTAGAATGTTCTAATATGTTGCTGAATGTCAGGAATGTGGAATTGCACGCCATAGGTTGTTCTGGTGCTTGGCTGTTAGTTCATCAGAGAGACGACGGGAAGACATCAGCAGCGTCAGGCGTCTCAGCATATCCATGGAAATGCCACCGCACTGACTATGCTTAGGAATAATTGGTTAATTTTCAGCCTGAGAAGGGGCTTCAATGAACTATGGAGATGCTGTGATCAGACAGCGCCAGTGGTCCAGGCACACATTAGCTTATTCCAGGAGCGTTGCAGGGAGAACATGATCAATGGTTGTTTTTGAAAGATCTTGATTTTAGGTAAATTTGCTTTCCCTTCATGAGTGCCATGCTATCAGAAAGACAAATTAATTTAACATGAGTGACTTACTACTCCCTTATGAATTACTTTCCAATTGTTTTTAATAGCATCTCTTTATCTCTAGCACAAGAAAACACAGTTGACCTTTAACAGCCTCTTTTATAAATGAACCCAATTGCAGTTCAGCTTTTCCACTTTCAGATCCTTATCTCCTGGCACCTTGAATCCAAACTCATCTGGATGCAAGTCCGGCTGCCTCTCTAATGGTATCTATCCATTAATTAAACACTCTGCTTAACAGCTTGCACTCCAGCAGCTGTAAAGGATGAGAAAGCGGTTCTCCTTTAATCTACAAATATTTATTTTCTTTTGGGGAGATTGGCTGGGAAAAGATTAAGTGTATAGGAGGATAACCAGCTTATGGGGAATGTACGTGTCGTGGTGAAAGTTTCCTGCCGAGTCACATCAGGTGCGGTTAGTAAGCAGGAAGGCTGGCTCGTAATCCCCGCACTCATAAATTATGAAATGCTGGTTAAAACAAGCATCTGGGCTGAGGAATGTGTCTTTGTTCTCTCAGTATTTTAATGAATGCATGTGAATGAGTTTACAGGGAACAGTGAACATAACTCAAATAGAATCAGACTCTGATATTTATGGGCTCCTGTCTGCACAGGAGCCGGGTCACGGCTTGTATATTCTTATCCTGCCACAATGCATTATGGGGCCTTCCTTAGTCCATTTACATTTTTCCTTGTTTCTCAGACTCATTCATCACTGGACTGTGTAGAAACTGCCTTGGAATACCAAAATAACGGGTTGAAAGTTGGACACAGCATTAGCTTTTTAAAAATACATTTTTAAAATACAGAAGCAGTGTATGTGTGTGGTACAATATCAGAAAACATAGACGAGTATTAAATAAAATTAAAAGAATAAAAACACCGTATTGCAAATACCTAGAGACTGAATAGTTGCTACTTTAGTGTATATTTTCCTAAATCATTTTTTATGTCATTTGGGACATACATATACATAATTTGGGGGCAATCTGCATCTTCAGTTAATAGCGTCTGCTTTTTTGCCTCAGTGTATTTTCATCACATCAAATACCAAACGACACTCACATTTTAATAATTGTCTCCAAAATGTTCTTTATTGCATTTAATAATTATTATGTCCTCTAGGTCTCTTTCAATCTGCCTGGTATATTTTCTCATGTGCTAATATGTTGAAAAGGGTGGGCCAGTCGTCTGGGACAAGGTCCCATGGCTTAGTTTAGACTCCCCTGAAAGCAGAACCTGAGATAAAGACTTGGGTACAAGTAGTTTGGGTATGTGACCCACAAAGGAGAAGGGAGGGAGCAGGGAGACAAAGAAGAAGAAGGAAACGCTAATGGGGGTGTGTTACTGAATTTTCCATTATAAGCAATACGATTCAGTTCTGCCAGGACCTCTGAAAAGCATCCAGCATGCCCCTGGAGTTTTCCACCTGGGAAAGAGGAGTCTGAGGTCTTCAACTACCACCTGTCGTTGGGCAGGAAGACATTCACTCTCCTCTGCTTGAGCTGTGCTTGTGTAGGTCTAGAGCTTATATGGTATCAGAGAAGGTCTTGGGCAAGAATGCAGAAAGACTCAGCCAGCATCTCTATACTCCAGCTGCAATGAGAGAGGCGGGCCAAGTGGGCGTGATGCAGGTACAAGGAGCTATATCTCATGTTATGGATCTGTTTGTATTTTTTTCCTCATTTTTTTTCTGTATTCAGTTTATTGCTCTATAGTAGAATTTCCTGTAAACAAAAAATTATCTAAGACTTGATATAAATTAAGCATTTTGGAAAAAAGAATGGTTTTGATTACTATTATCTACATATGCTTACAAAGATATGCTAACACTTTTTATTTTATTTTTAAGAGATTAATTCATCAAATAAACTCTTCCTGAGTACCAGATATTGATGTAGGTGCTAATGAAATAACCCTGTCCTTAAGTTTAGCAAGTTTTGTAAAATAAAATATTGGGATGCCATGATAGAAGTATGCATAGAGTGTGGTGTTGGGTCAGGGGAGGAAGTGATCGATTCTCTCAGGGTAGTGAGGAGGGAAGGAGAGGGAGAGAGGAAAGTCTGCATTAATGCAGTGATGCTTGCCTGGATTTTGAAAGACGAGTGGATAGGGAGGGATGTATGCTAGGCCGAGTTACATTGAGAGCAAGGGTTATAGGCATGAAAAAGGAAAACATGTTTGGGGAACCAAAAATCATTCAGTGTGACTGCAAGTGAGTGGATATGAAGGGGTGAAGCCAGAATTGGAAAAAGAGAAAGGGACAGATCATGGAGTTCGTGTACCACAGATTGGACGGTGTCTTCATTACTGATTTGACATGCAACATTCCTGTTAGGAACATAACATGCTCACATGTGTTCAAAATAGTGAGTTTTAGAATATAAAAAACTGTGATTAAAAACCACAACAACCACTTTGTCTAGAAGGCAACTCCAGAAGGTCACTGCAATTTAGTTAGTGAAGACTCTAACTGCATAAGCCTACATTTCATGTTATTTACAAAATGCAGCTATGCCTGTAACTTCTTTTGGGGGCAATGGGATTGCATTAGACATTAAGAAGGAGAGTTGATGAGCCTGTAGGGTTGGGGCCTCTTGGTTTCTGTTTGTAAGAGTTCCTAGCCCTGAGTAGAGATAGACTTTGGGAAAGAAGGGGGCAGAAGTGAGAGGGGGTCTAAGCCAGGTCTGCTGCATCTGGTGGCCCAGTTCTAGAGACTATTTTGAGTCCTGTAAAGATGGACTGGAGGCTCAGACTGATGGAGCTGTTTCTGGGGCCAGGGGCTTGGGCAAAGCTGCTTTTGTACTTGGGTGCTGAAGGGCAGCACAGTGTTAGAAAGAAGAGCACACTCCCACTTCCTCAAGGAGCACAGCACCACACTAGCTCCCTGAAGGCTGGGAAGATCAGGAAGCTGCCTCCTTGACAGAGACCTTCAGGTTCTCATAGCCGACGTGGCCAGCAGGGCAGCACCTTCAAATGCCTTTGCAAGTAGCAGTCACAAAGGCGCAGACTGAAGAGAACATGCCAGATGCTCCAGTGCAACTTTGGAGGAAACTGATGACGTGCTACATGAACACATTAGGGTGATCCCCTGGAGACTCCCCCAAATAATTGAGTCAGACTTTATAGGGGATTGCATAAGGAGATGGAATCAAAGTCATCGAAATTAGTGTTAATGTAGACATTGTGAATACCATTTCTTCCCACGTAAGGGTAAGGTCTAGAAGAATTGGGGTACAAATAAATAATGATGGAGTCAGAGGAATACCTGCTTGGGTCCTGTGATTCAGGGGCCTTGGCTTGTACCTGAAAACCTCTCTTGCACGTGTTTATAGCACCATCATGGTGGTGTCCCTTTTGTAGTCTTTTCCTCCTAAACTGCAAAGTATTATTGAGGATTACACCGTGGAGGTTAGAAGCCCCTCAAACATGACACATAAACATAGAGACAGCCAGTCCTTTGCTCTCATCCACCTTTGTTGGCTGGCTTATCTCTGTGTGAGTATTGATCACTGCTGGGGGAAAAGGTTGTATATTCAACCCCTCTGCCAAACTGAGGAGATTTATCTGAGTACAAGTAATAGAAGATGGCAGGAAGAGGGGAAATATGGCCAGGGATCAGCTACATTCAATGAGACAGTGACGTCTGGAGGAGTCTGTGACAACAACGAGGAAAGTCAGAGTACTGTCACTCTGCAGAGCGAGGCCAGCAGCACCTGAAGGTGATGTATGGCAATACAGGCTGCTGTGCGCTACCTTCCTAACCTGGACCACATCAGCCTCTCATGGACAAATAGATTTATTGTATTGTCATCGGTGCATCACCGAGCAGGGGAGTCATAAGGAATTGTGGGTAACAGGGTTTTGTTTTGTTTTTCCTGGTTGAAGCCAACGACCTGCCTCCTTTGTCTCAGCAAGCAGGAAACTCATAGACAGAGCAAGCTGGAATTTATACATACGTTGATTATGTTCCTATCCTTCTATGTTTTGTTATAGTATGTTTTTGACTTTTGTTGTTACAAAAATAATAGAATAAAATAACAGAAATACAGTCATCTATAATGTGGGAAGAATAAGCTTTACTTCTGTCTTTCCTGCTGTCCCTATATTTTTACAAATTATCTACCAATGCTTATAGTATTTTAACAATTGTGAACTAATAATAAAATACACCTGGAGTTTCTTTTTCTTAATAATAAAACACACCTGGGTTTTCTTTTTCTTAATAATAAAATATACCTGGAGAAGGAGTTCGTCAAGGTGGAGAGTGTTTCCATACCCTTTTGGTGGCAAAGTTATTTGGTACATTGTTTTGGGGGGCATTTCGGAAATATGTAGTAGAATTTAAAAAGTGAATTCTCTTTGATCATACAATTTCCCTACTAGGAAATTTTCCCTACTTACGTGCTTATACAAATATGTAAAGTTAGATGAAAGGATGATCACAGAAGTACATTGTAGAAATGAAAAATTGGAAACAAACTAAACATTGGTCAATAAAAGATATGATTAAATATATTGTTATTCAAACTTATGATGAACTATTACTGAGCAGTAAAACAAGTAGTGTACATGCAAAAAAGCAAGCTGTAGAACAGTTTGTGGTGTACGATTCCATTTTAAAAACATATGTGTATATATTTGTATATACTTAGAATGTTTCTGAAAAGGAATAAAAATTCAGAACAATAATTCTTCTGGAAAATGTAACTGAAGAGTGGTTGTGGAGGTGGAAATTAGATATCATTGAGTAAGGTGAAAAATTTATTACCAGCATCTTATATTTATATAAATTTTGAATACACTCAAAAGTAAAAAGCAAAAGAGAGTATATGAGAAGACAAGGGGATTTCCAGTTATAAAAAGAAAAGAAAAGGTAAAACTGGAATATTATTAACTTTCAGAATTTTTTTGAACACAGACTACCTCAAGATAGGTGAGTGGCCCAAATGACTACTTGAGGTATATTCCTGCCATGTGTTCTTGTCCCTATTGAGTAGGCTTTCCCCTTTCTCTTTTCTTTTCTTCCTTTCTTTTTTTTTTTTTAAATAGAGTCCTTCTCTGTTGCCTAGGCTAGAGTACAATATCATGATCCTAGCTCACTGTAACCTCAAACTCCTGGGCTCAAGTGATTCTCCTGCCTGAGCCTCCCTAATAGCTGGGACTACAGATGCCTGCTACCATGCCTGCCTCATTTTTCTTATATTTTTGTAGAGACAGGGTCTCTCTATGTTGCCCAGGCTGGTCTCAAACTCCTGGCGTCAAGTGATCCTCCCACCTCAGCCTCTCAAAGTGCTGGGATTACAGGCGTGAGCCACTACACCTGGTTCCTTTTGCTTTCAGTATGATTTTTAGCAACTGTAAAATATGTCAAAGAAGGGGAAAAATAAATTGAGTAAAAGTGGTTTGTGGAATTATGAGAAAACATCCAGCACTATTTAATTATGTTTGTGCAAAAGTAATTACGGTTTCGGACCCATGAATTTTAAATCATTATAACTAGGCTCAAACACATCTTTATTACTCAAAATAGGAACCATTATAATCAACACATTTTTTGCCAATGAGAAATAAGTTTGTTTATTCCTGTAGCATAAAAATTGGTGCTTCAGGGTTAGACAAACTCTTGGAAAGCATTTCCTACTGCTGGTTGTGGAAGTGTTTTCCCTGCAAAAAGTTATCGAGATGCTTGAAGAAGTGGTAGTCTGCTGGTGAGAGGTCAGGTGAATATGGAGGATGAGGCAAAACTTTGTAGCCCAATTCATTCAACTTTTCAAGCATTGGTTGTGCGACATGCGGTCAGGCATCGTCATGGAGAAGAATTGTGCCCTTTCTGTTGACCAATGCAGGCCTTGCAGGCCTTTGGTTCACCTCATCGATTTACTGACCATACTGCTCAGATGTAATGGTTTCGATGGTCCAATGGTGGATGTCGAGTTCCTTCAGGAGCTTCTCGTTTAGTTGTAAGAGGATCAGCTTTGATGATTCCTCTCAATTGGTCGTTGTCAACTTTCAATGGCTGGCTGATGCGCTCCTCATCTTCAAGGCTCTTGTCTCCTTTGCAAAACCTCTGGAACCACCACTTTCACCGTATATTCGTTAGTTGTTCCTGGGCCCAATGCATTGATGATATCGTGAGTTGTCTCCACCGCTTTACGACCCATTTTGAACTTGAATAAGAAAATTGCTGGAATTTGCTTTTTGTCTAACATCATTTCCATAATCTAAAATCAATATAAATGTAAACAACAAGTAGTAAGTCATTAGCAAAAAAAATAAAGTGAGAAATGCACATTAAAATGATGTATAATATAATCACATTTATTTAAGAACGTATTCCAGTATCAAATTTCAACAATACTAAAACCACAATTACTTTTGCACCAACATAACAACTGCCCTCTCTAACTGGCTATTTTTAAACGAAGCTACTAACAGTGTCTTTTGTACTAACTCATGGTCATTTCAACCACATCCAACACCCAACAATTAAGAGCTGAAGTCCTTCTGGATTTTCTCCCTTGTATGAAGCTGTTGCTTATGTTCTTGCAGGTGACGGGGAGCCAGATCTTTTTGGAAGAAGAGCATCTCCAGTTCTTGGAAGGTGTGTCAGCTGAGAGCCCACCACATCCTGAGGTGTCACCCACTGTTTGATATTACTTGCAAAAAAAAAAAAGTTATTCACAAAGCCTGTACAAACTGGTTAAACTGAACTTTTTTGATTAAATGACCCATTTTATTAAATTGACAACATTTCTACTTTACTGGCATTGTGGAACATTTTCTATTTATCAGGGCCTTCTAGACACTGGGTATATAAAGATGAAAGTACATATGCTCATGGAGTTTACAGTCTAGTTAGAGAAGTAAATATATGACCTACAAATTACAATACAGCATATTAATTGCAATGAAGTGAGTGGGTACAAGATATAGTCATCAGGAAACACATACACTGATATTTATAACTGGAAAACACATGCTCACCTTCTTAATTAGGCTGAAGAAATGTACTATGTAGACATCATTCTATGCATTTCCCAGGATGAGCTATACAGTGTTGTAAAATCAAAACCTAATGATAGGGACTGTAGTCCTGGGGGGAAATAAACAACTATAGAATTTTGTGTTGGTCAATTTATGAAATGCCTCCTATTTTCGTTCTGAAAAGTTCCCCGTTCATTGCTTCTCCAATGAACACTGCCATAAATAATCAGTGTCCTTTTGAGTAGTTTTCCAAACTAGGTAATTGAGAATTCTTTTCTTTTTCTTCTGATTACTGTATAAGAATTAGATTTGGATTGTTCATAAAAAATTCTTAGGAAAATTTGAGGCAAAGGTAGTAGCTGTCAATGAATAAATAAGAGAATGTTTGACATCATTAAGGATCACTAGCTTCTTCCTTCCCATTGTAAAGTCTTCCACGCTTGTCAATTCCATTTACTTTTAATTATACCACCATGAATATATTGCATAGAAAAACAATAGATCTGTGTATGTTAACTATGCATTGAAATAAAAATATATTCAGCAGATGAAACTGAACAGATTAAATATGTATGTACTTATTTTTGTTTGTCTGCTTTAACAAGAACCACCCAGGTTTACTTTATCAGTACAGTAAAAGGAGAGCAAAACGGATGTGTTAGGTAATTAGGACAGTGTTCAACTAAAAATGAAATAAAAATAAAGAGCCCCCAAAAAATGAAATAAATTTTTGAGTTCTGTAGTTTGATATTTCAGGGCCCTTCAGAATGTGAGCTCTTTCTAGCCTCTCCGAAGGCTTTGGAGTTAGCCTTACGCCATCTGCTGGATCATTGTGGTGTTTGCATAGGCCCTAGGTTGGGATGTTGCAGACATGCAAATTCACATGTAATGTCTCTTTCACCACTAGACATGGTGGAGTAGCCTTTTTTCTAGCCTATAGCGTTTTCCTGTGAATGTGCGTATGTGCTTTATCTCCCTTCTGTCTTTACTGCCAGAAAAATGAACCTAATTAAGACAATTCCATTTGTTTTTCAAATCTGATGTGAAAATATGGCCTCTGCAAACAAAGGATATTTAGAGGACAGTGGGTGACTGCACAGCCCTGACCCTCACCTGCTTGTTTGGATGGTTATGTCCATAGGCGAGGGGCAAAAAGTATTGTCAGATAAGCTGAAATACTGTCTTATTTTTTTTTTTTCTGTTTTATCAACTATCTTGCAAATAAAGGTGTCCATCCACATTCGGTCTATTTTGACAGATGAGCTTTGTCTGATGTAAGAAAGAGGGAGATATTTTGGTAACAAAAAAAGGAATTGCTAAAACAACGAACATTTAAAATATTAGGTTATGGAAAGATCAACACTTGAAATTGTGATTAATAATTTCTTTATTATTCTAGGATAACTAGACTGATTTTGAAATCAAATTGCCTAAACAGCTCATGAAATTCTGTCACAGAGTGGGATGAATTCCAGGACTGCCTCATTGTTACATATAAACAAAAGCAAACAAGCAAAGCTGCAGAAAAATGCCCCAAAGACATTTTTTCTTTGAATGAACATGTGAGGTCTTATTGGTCTTGAGTTAACTAATTCATGTATTTTAGATTTTAAAATCTCTGGAACATTCAGATGGGAAACAAATGTGGCCACTATTTCTGTGGTAAAGGTTTTGCTATCATTTCTTTCTTTATCTTTTTGCCATTTCACGTGCTTGTGGCTGAGTGTTACTGATATTTCTAACTGCACCTCCAGCCTAAAAAACTGCAGTACATCCCATTTGACTAATCAGTCCTGCTTTAACAAGTTAGGAAAAAAATGAAGTTGAGACACTGAGTTCCTGTTTTATAAATTGTGGGATTTCGCAGAAAATGTCAAGTCAGACCAAGCTGGCATTTTGTTCTTCTATGTATAGGAGAATAGGTCCGCAGGAATGCAGCACAGGAGAGGGTGCAAAGGTCCAGAGACCGGGGACAGAAAGAACTGACAGCTTGCTGCAGCCTTGTTATGCAAGATCAGTTGTTCAAGAACAGACCTGTTAAGTCTCCCGTTTTCTTCTTGTCTGTCGCTGAGGTTGGCCACTCTAGCAGATGCAGATGACAAGAAGAAGGCAGCTGTAACAAAACAGAGCCTTGTGTCTCAGCGAAACTTCTGTCATTGCCCATTTTTATTTAACCTCAGTGCTGGGTCCCATTAGAGGAGCCCTCTAAACACCTCTCTCTCTCTGAGTGACTTTGATCCGGGAAAGACTGAGTTTCATGTGACTTGGGGAGGAAATAGAAAATACGTTTTGAATAACTACAAGTGAAAACTCTTGCATGAGGCCACTTCTAAAATATATTTGTTATTACAAGAGAGCTCGGCTTATTCGGGAGAGTAACAGCAATGGAATAATAGCAATGGAAATGTAAGAAGTAAATTTTGTCATCACTAGGAAAACAGCTGCCACTGGCAACTTACAGATAGTCACAGTACCATAGAGGGCTCTTTATCTGTACCAGCAAATGGAGGGAATGGAAATTTGTCTCTTCTTTTCCCAAATATGTACAGTTGATCCTTATCATCTGTGGACTCTGCATTTGCAAATGCTGCATAGTCGTGAATTTTGGGAAATGTGGAAATCCGCATTTTAAACAAGCTTCCCAGGTGATCCCTACATTATAACATGTGCAAACACAGACTTAGGCTCCAAAAGCAGAAGCTTATGCATTGCTGAGCTCTGGTTGAATGGGAAGCTTGGCCCATCTTTTTTCTTCCCCTACCCTTTGGTCCAGAGGTAAGCACTTGTATTGGCTGGGGCATGGTCATCTTATAGACCTCTGAGGTGGAAGACAGACAAAATACTGGAAGTTCTCTTCTTGGGAGTTGTCATGGATGCTCTAGTGCTTGTCTCTGGGAAGGCCTAGAAGGGCACGTGTCTGAGACAGAGGTAAGTCACCAACAGCTCCAGTCCCCTCTGCCTGATTTGGGATCCTGGTCTTTGTGCCTCTAGGACTCTGCTTTGTGAAGACAGGTGGGGAAAAAATCCCAGCACAGTCAGTTCACCCATTGTCCCTTACAAGGCCCTTCCAGATGTTCCCTCTAGCCTTCATGTCTAGCCTTCTCTTCTACTGCTGTCTTCCCACTTAACTTCTCTCCAGTTGCACAGGCCTGCTAATTGGTCCTTGAGTTCAGGGAGCTCATTCCTGCCACAGGGCCTTTGCACTTACACTCACCTGGGTCTTCACATGCCTGGTGAGAACTCTCACTTGATTAGCTCTCTGTTCATATGCTACCAACTGAGAGGCCTTCCTCGAATGCTCTGTCACTCTCTCATTACACTGCTTTATCTTTTTTTTCATATTTCTCACTGATATTATATTACATGGTTATTTTTTTAAATTGTCTCCACCCCTCTCTTCATGAGGATGGAAACTTTGTCTTGTTCGTCTCTGCCTGCTTAAAAAAGGCATTTGGTGAATCTTCAATAAAAGGACAGGCTGACTAAATAAAAATATTTGTCCATAAAGGTTTCTTTGGAAATCCCTTGGCCTTTTATCATTCCCATTCACCTAGTAAAAGGAATTCAGAATTTGATTAAACAAATAACTTTATGTTTGCACCAACACCCATGCACATTTAGGACATGCTGTATTTAAAGTGAATAGCAAGATACTAATACAACAAAGACGGTGCAAAGCACATCTGTGCATGCTTCCTGGGAAAACATTTATCCCGTTGCAGAAGGGTCTTGCAGAATGGATAGTAATTCCACATATTGGGAATTGAGGGTTTGGGAATTGAGGGTTCTTTAAGTGGTCACAGGGCATATCAGGAAGCAGGGGCAGCATGAACAAAAGAAGATTATATTCTAGAAAACTGAGAGTAACTGCAGGTGATTAGAGATAAAGGCACATAAGGGGAGGTAGAAAGAGATGGGAGTGGAAAGACAGAGGGAAGTCATGAACAGCTCTGCTTATTACGCAAAGTACTCTACTCTCAATTTAATTTTGAAGAAATGGAAAAATCACAGGCTTTTAAATAGAGAAATAACATAATCATGTCTGTGTTTTAGAAAGATAGTACCACCAGTGGGTGGTAGAGGATTAGAACAATTACGTTGGAATTACTGAGGTGAGCTGGGGAAATACACAGAGCACGGGGGTAGTGGCCATGAGGAAGGGGAATGGAGGACTTCTCCTAAAGTAGAATCAGTAGGGTTTGGAGATAGTCTGGATATAAAAACAACCGCCCTAAGCAACCCATTTAAAAGTTGATCTTTCCTTTGGGTGTGAGATGGGTAAAGGACCCTACCTAACAAGGAAATGGTTCAGAGTTAACAAAGAAAGGGAAACCAAAGTGCTTAGTCCTGAGGAGTAAATAGTGAGAATGTAGCAAACCAATAGTTGTCTGGGTGCTGGCTCACACCTGTAATCCTAGCACTTTGGGAAGCAGAGGCAGGAAGATTGCTTGAGCCCAGGAGTTTGAGACCAACCTGGGCAATAGCGAGATATCACCTCAAGACTCAAAGACTTGATTTATCTTGTTTAGGAGGACAAAGACTTAGTCTTTTAGACAAAGACTTTTATGGCTAGGTTGTACTCATCATTCCAAAATATCTCTGGTTCACCATACATTTTAAACAAAACCAAACTCAATATTCAGAACAAAATATGTTTAATATGGCTTTTAATTTTATTTTTTTGAGACAGGGTCTCACTCTGTCACCTGAACAAGAGTGCAGTGGTGTGATCATAACTCACTGTAACCTCAAACTCCTGGGCTCAAGCAATCCTCCAGTCTCAGCCTCTCGAGTAGCTGGGATGCCTCCACACCCAGCTAATATTTTTATTTGTTGTAGAGATGAGATCTCACTATTGCCCAGGCTGGTCTCAAACTCCTGGCCTCAAGCAATCTTCCTGCTTCAGCCTCCCAAAGCACTGGGATTATAGGCATGAGCCACTGTGCCTGGCCGAATATGCCTTTTTTTTTTCTTTATTGAAGTATACTTTACATATCATGCCTTTACTCCACTTTAAGTGTACAATTAAATGATTTTCTGTGAATTTACTGAGATGTACAGTTAATCACATAAATCAGTTTTTGAGGAATTCCCTTCCTCTATTGAGACCCCTAATTCTGCTCCCCAACTACTTTTCAAGCATGTCCCACCCCTCCACAGTGCCCACCACGTCGCTCAGATGTGGGCTTACCCCCAACCCCCCAATTCCCTAGTGATCACTCCCAGAATTTTAGCACCATAGTGTTAATCAGTCAATACCAATTTGATGGTGAGTACAAGTGGGGCCCATTCTTTTGGTCTTGTGTCACCTCCCTTCGAATAATGGGCTCAAGCTTAATCCAGGATAATATAAGTGGTGCTAGCTCACTGTCATTTCTTAAAATTGAGTAATATTCCATTGTGAACATATACCAAATTTTAACAATCCACTCATGAATTGACGGGCACTTGGGT
>CAUYRT010031852.1:0-23722 GCA_963574885.1 Lepilemur ruficaudatus | reverse complement strand
ACATTGGAAGAGGATCATAAAATACCACAAAGAAGCCACTTTGAAACATCCAGAGTGCCATTCAGTTTCACGTTCCCTGTCCTGGAAGCACACTTGTTCAAGGCCATCCCTTTCATCCTTCTACTAAATCCAATGCTGTAGCAAACCTTTGCATAAAGGGCCAGAGAATAGGTATTTTCAGCTCTAGGAGCCATTTGATCTGTTGCAACGACTCAACTCTCTGCCATTACACAGAGGAAGCAGCCACAGGCGATCTGCGAGCAAAGGGGTGGGGCTTTGTGGCCCTAAAACTTTATTTACAAAACCGGGCAGTGGGCCAGAGTTGGCCTGTGGGCCGCCGTGTGCCAGACCCCTGACTAAACCAATGCTTACACAATCCTCTGCTGAGTCATCTGGACATCTGCTTCCTGGAATTCGAAACCGGTGAGTGCAGTAATGCTCTATCAGGCTCTTCCAAACAGAACAAAAGTTACTCTGCTCTAGCGTGAACTTCTGTTTCCAAGTGCATCTCACACAGACCCCCAACCTTCCTGGTTCTACACCATCCTACACAGCGATTTGGGTGAGCCCCTCTGAGAGAGTGTATCACAAACACTGAGACCCAAACTCCACAGATGACTCCAAAATTGGCCCAAGGAAGGCTGCGAGATGCAGCCCGCGGGGTGTGTGGGTTTGCTGAGGAGGAGAAGGAAGAGGAGGACCAGGAGGAAACTCTGGTGCCTATACAGCAGGCGAAGAAGGGAGCACTAAGCGGAGAGGAGCCCACTAGAGAACTGGCACATAGAAGCACATGGCAGCAGGGAGAATTTTTATGCAGAGGTGTGATCTGCGGGAGACCACCTGCGGTTCTACTCAAGGAGCTCACTCAGCTCTGCTAAGAGGTCACCCAACAACAAGTGCCTGATGAACAGGAGGCAGGGCTGACACACAAAAGACACAGATGGCCTTGCACAAAGGCGGCCAGGCGAGTTCTGCCAGCTGACACCCACATCCCTGACACCCACAGAGCATGGGGCTTTTGCTCATCTTGCTTGCTGCTTTAGGGAGGGGCAGGAAAGAACGTGGAGAAGAGAAGGGCCCCCATGGCTGCCAGGTATTGGGGGACAGTGTGGATGCTGCCCCTAGCTGAGGACAAAAATGGGGGCTCAGGTCCAGCCGGGCTCCCCTCACCAGGCCTGATCGGGAGGGCAGCCACACACGACGGCTGCTGTCGCGCTGCAACGGCAGAACTGAGCATCACTACAGGAACACTACGGACCTCAGAGCCAAGAATACTGACCATCCAGTCTTCTACAAAGTCTGTCAACTTCTGAGCTAGACCCATTTTAGTGCACAGATCCATTTTAAATGAAAACAAAAACATTGTCTTGTGGATTTCCGGTGCTGATGTTTTTAAGATTGAAATAAAATTCGTATACTGTAAAATTTTCCCTTTGAAAAGGTACAGTTCAGTAGTTTCGGGGATAATCAGAGTTGTGCAACCATCACGACTATCTGAGTCCATCCAGAACACCTTTATTGCTCCAAAAAGAAACCCCGTGCCCATGAAAAGTCTCTCCCTCTCCGCAGCCCGTGGCAACCACTAATCTACTTCCTGGCTCTATGCATTTGCCTACTCTGGACATTTCACATAACTGGAATCATACAACTTACACCTTCGATTGTTTTATTATATTGTTGAATGTCTAAATATGTAATCTTTTTCAGTTTCCTTATTTTTATAGCTCTTAGCCTATAAAACACAACACAAATTTGCAAGTTATATGCAAGCAAAACTCTTAAGGTGATGTTAGTCATTGGGGCTTTGCTGAGAATGAACTGCAGCGATTGTGGCCCCAGGCACTGTGGCCCCGCTTCTGGGTTCAGCCACCGTGGCTTCTCGGGTTGACTCATTCAACCATCACTGTTCTTTGGCCTAACAGGACACAGAGCTCAGCTGGCACAGCACCCTGGTATTTTGTCTGCCGTACTGAGGGAGAACATCGCTTCTTTCCACAGGGGCCCTGTACTTACTCTTTCCTCCCAACCAGGGTCAATTCTGTTATCACCATGCACAATGAGATTCCTACACACACACACACACACACACACACGAGTCACGGTCATGTACACCATCCAGAATATACTGATAAGGAATTTTAAGATTTAGCATGGAGGCCAGGTAAGGTGGCTCACACCCACCTGTAATCCCAGAACTTTGGGAGGCCGAGGCAGGAGGATCACCTGAGGCCAGGAGCTCAAGATTAGCTCGGGCAACAGAGTGAGACCCCATCTCTACAAAAAATACAAAAATTAGCCGGGCGTGGTGACATGCACCTACAGTCCTAGCTACTCGGGAGGCTGAGCCAGGAGGGTTGCTTGAGCCTGAGAGTTTGAAGTTGCCGTGAGCTATGAAGATGCCACTGCACTCTAGCCTGGGCGACAGAGCAAGACCCTGCCTCAAAAAAAAAAAAAAAAAAATGGATTTAGCACAGAAACGAAGAAATTGAAAAGATAGGCATGTTCCTAAGGATGTGCTCCAAGTGCTACGTGTGAGAAAGCTTGAAGTAGATACATTCCTCAGGCCCGCCATGTCCCACCCACATGCTGGTCCTCCTCCTCACCTTCCTTCCTTCTGCGTTCTCGCGGTGGCGGAGCTCATGGTGCATCCCATGGTACAAATGGGAGAGAAGCAGGTGCCCGGAGGGGCCTCGATGACATATAGACTTAACATGTGCTCCTGGCTCTGACCACCTCCTCTAGGAATTCTTTGGGTTTGTGCAGGTTTAAAAAACACAAACACTTGGGAGGATTTCAGGGCATTTTCTATTTATATTGAGAATGAGGTGACTCACAGACAGAAGTGTTTTCCTTTTTTATTTCAAATGTGTGGGGCTTCGGAAAATGGATGAGTTATGTCTATTTCTGAGACTAACTGCACGTATTAACCAACCACGTAAGACACTGAGGCTGTGGGACACTTCTAAGTAAGACATTAAAAATGAATGTATTTTGTAGCCGCACACATATAGTCCCAGCTGTGTGAGAGGCTGAGGATCACTTGAGCCCAGGAGTTCGAGGCTGCAATAAGCCCCGAACGTGCCAGTGAACAAGCACTGCACTCCAGCTGTGAGAACACAGCAAGACCCCATCTCTTTAAAACACAAAATAAAACAAAACAACAACATATTTCAGGAACGACTGTGATATGGGTACAGGGTTTCCACTTGGGGATGACAAAAATGTTCTGCACCTAGATAACGGTGATGGCTGCACAATCTTGTAAACGCACTAAATGTCTCTGAAGTGTACAGGTTGAAATGGCAAATTGTATGTTATACAGAGCTTACAATTTAAAGATAAGTAAGGTGACAACACCATTTTTAAAAAAGCAAGCCATTTAGAGTAACTCACAGACGAACCCTCCAACCCTCAAACTACCGCCTTAAAATTCTTCCTTCTAAATAACATGGAGTCACAAGACCACACCAACAACAAACCAACCTGTGGCTGCCTATCCTGCCCAAGGTTTCCTAAATCCACATGCACATGAGAGGAAAATACAGTTGCAAATTAAGGCACCAAAAACAAACCCACTAGACCCATGCTGTAGTCTCTTTCCTCCAGCTGTAGCTGAGTGTGGGATAGGGTGTCATGTTTGCACGTACTCCCGCACACAGAGCACCCTGCCGCGCAGCACACTGCACTACACTCGCACAAGGCTATGCTGGATGCCGGGCTCTGCCCTACAAAATTCCAAGCTTGAGTGTCGCCGTGTTACCCCGACTGATCCAGCACCAGCACAGGCTTTGTAATTACCAAGCAGAGCAGTTCAGAATGGAAAGCTGCAATTGCCCCTCAGCTAATTTAAGGCCAGGAAAGGCAAATGTCAGCCCTAACGCAACAAATGAGGGGGAAAGCCTGGGTGACAAATCTCTGCGACTTATCCTGAAATGTCGTCAGAAGCTTGTCTTCTAAATGCAAAATCGGTCTTCACCTTAATCTCCGTACACCCAGTCACCTCTCAGGGAAAACATCCAAGAAGCCGACCCTCAGCTTCATTTAGCGTGTTTATAATTTTATGTTAAAATACATTTTTCTGTAAGGAGCTCTATGCCACATGCATTCAGTTTTGCGGCTGGTACTGGATTTAGGATGTACTCACCCTGACCCCTTTGCCCCATCAAAACACAAGCCCAAGGCCAGTGCCAGCCCATTGGCGCTTGGCAGCAGCTTCAGCAGGCAGGGGTGGAAATGGCTAGGAGGGGGCAGAGAAGGGGGACGCTGCCAGCACCCACAGCCGCCGAGGGCCGCCCCCAGATCTCATTTCAGCTGCAGCCTCCGGAGCTGCCCAGAACACAATCCTCAGTGAGGCCTCTCAAACTTGAGAAGCAACAATCAGATGCAGTCCATCTTCACTTCCTCACAAGACTCACATCCGATGCTGAAAAACAAGTCCATGCCACGAAATTTACTTTGAGACATTTGTGTCTTCTTGATTCCAAGTGCTGTGCCAGTGCACAGAGAGAAGTAAAGCCCATTTCACTTACTATTGTGTAAGCTAAAATCTCAAATAAAATCTCAGCATGCAGAATTGTACCAACATGGAATGATTTCTCTTTTTTAAGGGCTAATCAGGTGAAGCAGTGGGAGTAGAGAAGGAACAAAGGAATCTGTAACTGGTTACGATCAGTTGTTTGTAAACACCACCGTACTCAGAGCAGCCCAATACGGAATGATCATCCACCATGATCAAGGACTGACTCAAAGAAAATTAGGCTGGTACTCATGCATTCAGCCACCAATCCCTCCATTTGTACATCCCCCCACCCATCCATCCATATGCCCATGGATATGTTCCAGCCATATGCCCATTCATTCACCCACCCACCTTCCCACCCTTCCTTCTAACCATCCATCCATCCACACACCCATGCAACCAACCATGTACCCTTCCAACAATCCATCCATGCACCCATGCACCCATCCAACCATCCACATATCTTTCCATCCAACCACCCATACATCCACACACCCATGCAACTCTTCATCCATCCACATACCCTTCCATCCTGCCACCCATGCAACTATCCATGTACCCCTCTATCCATCCATCCACATACCTATGCAATCATCTGTGTACCACATCCATGCACACATGTAACCATCCACATATCTATCCACACACCCATGCAACCATCGCAACCATCCATGTACCTTTCCATCCCGCCATTCATACAACTATCCATGTACCTCCCTCTATCCATCCATCCGCATACCCATGTGAGCCATCCATGTACCCTTCCATGCACCATCCATACAACTATCCATGTGCCCCTCTATCAATCCATCCACATAACCACGCAACCATCCATGTACCCTTCCATCCAACCACCCACAGATCCACATACCCATGCAACTCTCCATGTATCCATGTACCCTTCCATCCCTCCATCCATGCAACTATCCATGTACCTCTCCATCCATCCACAAACCCATGCAACCACCCATGTACCCTTCCATCCATTCATCCACCCAATCATCCATTCATCCAGCCACATACACGTGTAACCATCCACATATCCATCCATTCAGTCACCCACTCACCCATCTCCTCCATCCATCCACCTGTCCACTAATCTACTTATCTGTCCATTAATCAGTCCATCCATCCAACCAACCACTTACTGAGCACTTAATCTGCATAGGAATTATGTCAGGTATAGGGTGCTGAGAAACGAAAAGTAAAATGGCCACACCACCCTAAATGTACCTGATCTTGTCTCATCTCAGAAGCTAAGAAATGAAAAGTAAAATCCTGACCTTCCAGGAGCCATCGGTCTGATGCAGCAGGCAGTGAGGACAGGTGAAAGGTGTGCAAATATATTTGTGATGTGAGTACACTACCTCTGTCCCAGTCTGCAGAGCATGCCACTGTTCACGGGGTAGTGAGCATCCACTTGGAAGGTAAACTCTTAAAAATGGAGTTACTGAACAAGAAGACATGTGCAATTACAAGGCTTCAGTTACACCCTGCCAAAAAGCCCCCCAGACAGGTTTTGCCAAATGCTCCTCTTCTGTGCTGCCCACATGGCGGCAACTGCCCTCTTCCCTTCATTTTAAGGGTTTCCATATCACTTGTGAATCTCAAACCTCATCAGCTCAAAGATGGCATGACACTTCCTGAGAGAGCTGACACAGCAGATAGAATTAGCGTAAACAGAGAAGGTAGAAGCAGGGACATTTCCCCCGTTGCTACGGACTGAATTGTGCCCTGTAAAATTAGTATGTTGAAGCCCTAACCCCCAGTATCTTGAAATGTGATTCTACTTGGAGACAGGGCCTTCAAAGAAATAATTAAGGTAAAATGAGGTAGTTGGACAAGGCCCTAATCCAACAGGATTGGAGCCCTCATAAGAAGAGGCCACTAGGACACACACACGCACAGAGTGACGACCAGATGAGGACACAGGGAGAAGACAGTGTCTACAAGCCAAAGAGAGAGGCCCCAGGAGGAATCAGCCCTGAGACACCCTGATCTCAGACTTCCAGCCACCGGAATTGTGAGAAGTACATTTCTATTGTCTGAGCTGCTAGTCTGTGGTAGTTTCTTATGGCAGTCCTAGGACACTGATTGACCCAGTGTCCAAGGGACCCCACGTCAGAAGGTGAGAGCATTTGCAAGAGGCAGACTCCTGCTGGTTACCAGTGAGCCGGGGGATCTGGTGCAGGTTCCAAAAGCCGGGGTGGGGGACAGAAGGTGAGATGACTGGCACAGGGCAGGTGAGCTGCTCAGGATGGAAAAAGCTAGAGAGAAGCGAATGCTGCCGGATCTGCCCCCTTGGGTCCAGGCTGACTTTAGTTCAAACACCATCTGTTTTGCCTGTGACCCAGCCAGAGGTCACCCGGCTCTCTCTCCTCTGACCTTCTAAAGCACCACATAATTTTTTAAAAAATTATAAATATGTGTCATCACTTCAATCCTAAGTATTTGTGTCTTTCTTTTCCTCCTACACTGTGAGGTCCTTTGGGGGCAGAACCTCTGCCCTATTTACCTTTATACATAACACAGGATCTTGGACTTCACAAAAAAATTTATCTCTATTTGATCTGCACGAACAACCAACAAATAAAAAAGAACTTCTATCCTCACATTCTTCTGCTATCGAAACAGAATACAACAGCAAACACTCTTCATTATCATGTGTTGATTAGCACATCAGTAATTTACATCATTTGCACGACATATTTATATTGCACTAAACTTATGCAAAACACTGGGTATCATTAAACTTCTGCATTACAGATTTTGCTTTCGGTGGGCAAAGGATAATTTTCCCCAAATTTTCATTTCTATTACTCTCAAATTTCATTTTTCAAGTGTATTCTTGCTGATCCTTCAGAAACTAAACCGTCTCAGGAAAAAGTTGAAAACCACTTTCCAACATTCGAATTCTACAATTTCACTGAGCTTCCCCACTCTTAAAAACACACAAACAATTCTGAAAATTGCCAGGTTTGGAGCTCAAAAGCGGAGAGCTTCTGGAACCAATTTCTTCAGCGTGGTTATGCAGTCTGCTGGAAGACAAAGCCGCGATAAATGAGCACCGGCCCCACCCCTTTCTCTTGTCCTTTCAGTGTTGACAGGGCCATTCACTCACTCACACTCTCACACACAGCATGCACGCGAGAGCTGTTCATGGCAACCCTCCCTACCCACAGAAGAACAGCTATGCTCTGGCCACCATGGGTGCCCTCTGCACAGTCTAAAGGCTTGTGGCACCAGGCGGAGAGCCAGAGGAGAGCAAGGTCCCGCGTGGCAGAGCCCACTGAGAGCCAGGCCCACGATGCACTGCACAACTGGGCTCATGACGGCAGCGGTGCCTGGAAGCCGGCTTTGAAGACAGACCACAGCTGGCACTTGGCACATGACTTACTCGGAATCCATAGTAATAAAGCTATAATTGTGCTTCTCAGACACGGCTAAATTCTGTGGGTGGATTATTCATCAGCCTTTCTTACCCATGGGCTCTTTGTTTTAGCCGTGCAGACTATTAAGTAATTGCAGGGACTTCCTACACAAGCACACACAGAATATCAATCCTGTCACCTCAGAGCCACATAAATATTTGATACTCTTGTATGAAGCTAACATCACTCAGCTTAAAGCCAAGGGATATCAAACCCCATTACATCAGGCTGTTGAAAGCAAACGTTTAAACTGGTTACTTCTGCAAAAGAACCTTGAGTTTTGAGGTCACTGTTTAATTTGAATGGCACGCCAATCACACAGGATTCTCAAGGCAACAGAACAACCTGCACCCAGCAATCTTGCCCTGTGCACTTACTCCCACCCCTGCACCAGCCCTTTCAAAATAAGGTCGCACATCTTCTGCAGAGACGTAGACTTTCTTCTCCTGCCCATCCTGTATTTAATCTGAATCCTGTCTGCAGCACAATGAAACAGCTACAGCACACATTTTGGAATTATGGCACGCAGCACCGCAGTCCCCTGCTGCTCCAGTTCTTGCAGATGCTCAGAGCCTCTCTCTGGGAGTCGACCGACTTCATTTCTATTTTAAACCTCAAAATAAACTCATTAACTAAGTCCAATTTAGGAAGGCTTGCCCTATTCCTTTCTGACTGACAATCTTCAGAGGCAAGTCTAGTTTCAAGACCGTGGGCCAAGAACACAGCTGCACCCTAGGTGGCTAAAGCTTCCCTTCAGCCAGGTGCCCTGTACAAAGACTCAGTTCAAGTAGGTTAAACCGAGCTTCGCATTTTGTCTCCATAAAGAGTCTCACTGTGGGGAAGACACGCAGCCATTTTAAGAACCAAAAATGCCACCATGGTTTTAGAAGGCGTCTCCGCCCTTGGGGTGCTTCTCCAGGCAGGGCTGTGGATGCGTCGGCTCTGCTCAAAACTCCAGGGCACTGGAGATGCTGGAAATCACGTCCAGTCGGCAGCTGCTTGGGCTTGGCAAACACCATCCGTCTGGCCATATTAACCAAGCATCCACCCACCCTACAGAAGCCCACCCCCAAGACACCTTTTGAGTAACCCCAAATCCAAATCGCACCCACCTCGGAGTGGACCGCCCCTCCTCGGCATGGACTGTGGAGGGCAGTTCTCGGTGCTCCCTGGCGTCCTCCGCCTGCCTTTGAGGTTCGACAGAAGGTTCCTGCGAGGGGCAACACAATGAGACAAGTCACTAAGCTGCCTTCCTCAAGACGTCTGTTATTATGAAAGCCCTCATTTGTGGGTTCGCCTTGCATGCCTGCACCACGACATCAGTGACGCCGCCTGCTGTCTCGTACCAGGACCTGGCCAAGATCCTTGCCAGCTCAGCTCCACAAAGCACTTCATTGAAACAACTGAACTAAGACCCTGCCGCCATCCACTTCTATTCTGGGCAGGAAACAGAACTCTCATGTGAAGCCTGTAAAACTGTGTAGCACAACTGGCCAAAAGAAATAAAGCACAGCTGGTCACAAATCACAGTGGGGAAGCCTCGAGTCCTAGGACTTGTCAGAGTGTGGGATTCTTTGCTCCTGATGCAGCAAGCGTGAAATTCTTGGAAGTCATGATGAATCGTCCACAAGCCAGGGCAGACGGGCAGCAGAAACAAATGCTCGCAGTGTCTGCATGGGATTTCAGGGCCAGGATGCCACGGAGCAAACTGGCAGCTTTCTTTCCATGCACACATTAGGCATCTTACGTCAAACCTACCACTGGTTCTTTCAAAAAGAAATCACATCTGTTACTGCAGACATTTTTTTCTTTGAACTATACAAACTCAGATGTAATAAACAAAAAGAAGCTGAAAGCGGGAAAAACTGACTGTAGACTCTGAAGTATGGCTGAGAATATGGAGTTTTCTAGAAAGCTTGATGTTAACTCTCACCAAAAAAAAGTGTGATAGTTTAAGGCATTTTAAATATATTTTGTCCCAGAGCAATCCTTAAAAATACTTGCAAATAAAAAACAGAATACCAAAAAAAGTCCAATGCTACAAATATTAAATGGCATCAGTGTTTGAAAAGGGGCTATTGTGTTTTATCTTAAGCCTTTAAATGAAGTGCCCACTTTCATTTCAGAGGGATTGTTACTGTTTTCTACAGTTCCCTCCAAGTTCTCTGCTCAGCAGGAAGGTCGGGGCAGGCTAGCTGTGGGAAAGACAGGACTGGAGATGACGACCACAAGGCTGGGAATGAAAGGTGCAGGTTTTCCGGAATATGGCATTTAATGTGCCGTGAACGTATCAAAGTCGTCCCCAAGTACCTCTCACACAAGTCCTTACTAGAAAAGCTGGTCAGCACAAATGCTCCGACAGCCAGACTCGAGGAACACTCACACTAGGCCGTGTGATTTTGGGGGTCCTGTCTGTGCCTGAAGATGGCCGTCAGGGGCAGCTAGCCCCTCGCTGCAGCGCCACACTCACCTGTTTGTAGTGGTCCGTGGGCGGCGATGACCGGGACCTTTCGTGAACATAGCGCGGCCTCTCGTGCTGGTCCAGACCCGCATCCAGAATGTCATCTGCCGAGTGATACCGCCCAGAACTCCTGGCTTCCAGAGGTTTCCTCTGTTCTTTCCAAGAGGCCTGATACTCTGCAAAGGTTTCAAGTCGCTGTGGCGGTTCCAGTTTCCCTGCCTTTTCTGCTTTTCTGCGACCACCGAGGCTCTCCCCGAACGAGCTGGTGCGCGACCAGGGCTCCGCGGCCTCACATCCACGGCCCGCTGTCCTTGGCTTCTCCCTTGGGAATGCATGAAGTGCTTGTCTCTGCCCGGGCCTCTGGGGAAGCGGTTTGCTTGTTTCCTCAAAAAACTTCCACCTGTCAGCAAAAGTGCCCACGGTATCCTCAGGTGTCCTGGGGAGCTGGCGAGGACTGCAGCCCCCTGAGAGGCCAATCTCGTTCATTTTCTCTGGTGCAGAGTTCGACTTCAGCTTCTGCTCTGCCGTGAACCGTTTCCGGCCTCTGATGCGGGGAACGTGGGGCACGCCGCCTCCAGACGAGGCTGGCTTTGCCAGGCCCATTTCCCAGAAGGTGGGCACAGTGTCCGGATCCACAGGGAAGGAGGGTGAGGCCCCGTGGGGCCCCGTCCTGTGTTCTGGTGACCTCGGGTACTGGTCCACCGGGTTTGGGTCCAAATCGCGGCGCTTGAAAGACGTGGCCCTTAGGACCCGGGCTTGGGCCTCCTTCAGGTGGTCCTTGTAGGAGCCAGTGAAGGGTCCTTCTCGGGGGGTGCTGGCGGCCCCTCCCAACTCGGCCCTCCAGCCACCCGAGGCGTCCTCCGC
The DNA here is from genome assembly GCA_963574885.1 of Lepilemur ruficaudatus. Taxonomy (NCBI): domain Eukaryota; kingdom Metazoa; phylum Chordata; class Mammalia; order Primates; family Lepilemuridae; genus Lepilemur; species Lepilemur ruficaudatus. The sequence goes on along the minus strand of CAUYRT010031852.1, from coordinate 12,447 downwards.
GTCACCGGTTGCGGTCAGAGTGGCCGTGCTCTTGCTCTTCTGCAGCTTGGCCCTGCGCATCTGGATCTCATTCCGCAGTGTGGTGGCAAACCGGTCACTTCTCCATGTGGGTCTGCCCACCTGGGCGTCGAACGGTGGCAGCTTCACTATGCCTCCACCCTGGCAGTTCTCCGGCTGGCACGTCCCCTCCTGGGTCAAGGAGTGCAGCAGGGGTGTCTCCTTGGGAGAGATCCTGCTGCTGTCTCCATCCTCCCACTTGAGGCCGTCCACCGCTGTCTGCTGGCCGGCTTTGTCAGCGTGGCTGGCCCCGGGAGGCTCCTGGGTTGCTGTGGAGCAGCCCTCGGCCCCTGGGTCTGGCGGGTAACACCGTCCTGTCTCATGGACATCTGGAATGCCCTCGTGCTGAGGTAGGTGACGACGTGGGTTCTGGCCCACCGGCTGCGAGGGAGGACGCTGGAGGGCCCCCAAGGCCGTGTCGGAAGGCCAGCGTCCCCCTCGGGGCTGTGCTGCCTTGGAGCCCGCCTGCAGGGGCTGCCTGGTGGGCACGCAGTGACAGGGGCCCTGCCCGCTGACATCCGCCTTCTGGTCAGCAGCACTGAGCCACCTCAGCTGAGGGGGGCTGTCATCCTGGACGTGGGTGGTGGGAGGCTCCGGCCCGAGGCCCGTGGCCCGCAGCTCCCTTACAGACACAGGGGGCCCAGGGCTCTCATCACTGTACTGGCGTGGGTGCTGGCCCCCATGGGGAGGCTGCGGGAAACACACATCCATGCTGGACAGAGAGGCCTGGAGCCTGCCGGGAGCCCTGTCTTCAGATGACCAGCTGCAGTCCAAGCGGGCCTCCTGCAGGTAGCCTGGGCCTCCGGTTCCCTTCCCACTGCTGGGGCACACGGGCCTCCGTGGCCGGTCGGTGGGGTCTGGTCTCCAATCGCTGTGGGGCTGAGCCCGGGCCATGGCTGTAAAGTGCTTCGTGGTGGCTGACTCTGAGAGCGGGGGGCCCTGGGCCTTCTCATGGCTCTTAGTGGCAGCGAAGCTATCACTGCGGAGAGGGGGTGGGGGCAGTGGCGGGGAGGAAGGTGCTTTTCTCTTGTCAGGAACATACCAGACCGGCCCAAAATTGGCCCTCCCCGAAGAGGCCGGCTTGGGCTCAACACTGTCCTCTGGCCTGGGGCTTTTACTGCTGTCACCAGGGACCCTGGGCGGGAAGCACCCCAGCCTGTCCTCCAGGACCTGAGGGTCACTGGCAGCCTGGCCTTGCCGGCTGCCACCCTGCCTGGAGGCATCCCAGAGGCCCATGCTGTAGAGGATGTTCTCCGTGGAGGAGGCGTCGGCCTCGGACAAGGTGTGGTCGGGAGTGCCGGAGCTGGTGGAGAAGGAGCCGTAGGCCGAGTCCCGCTGGCCGTGGCCACCCAGATGGTCGATGCTGCTGTTGGACTTGGCCGCAGAGAGACGGCCAGAGGGGTAGGGGTGGGAGGGGTGGTCCAGGCTGTCCACACTCCCCAGGGAGCTGAAGTGGCCAGAGGTGCGCTGCAGGCTCGTCTGCTCCCACGAACTGGACAGGTCATGGGAGGAAGAACTACGAAAACAAGAAGGACAAGGCATGCTTTAGCAAAAGGGCAGGACTGCAGGACAACAGCATCTGAACACAGCTGGTCCTTGTAGAAGTGTCAAGATTCCGAATGATAACTCCCCGGGGTAAGATTCCTGGGTCTGGCATTTCACCTTAGCACATCTAAACTGCGGCACAGAGAGGGAGAAACTTTCTGAGCACATGCTGAAAAGACTGTGTTCTCCCCACTGGTGCCTTTTTACCAAACAGATACCTTTCAAGGCTAAATCCCATACCACCAGCAGGCAGTGCCTGTATAACACTTCCATCATCAGTCGACAGGTAAGTGCAGCAATCAGCAAACTGCAACCCAGGCCTTGAGGATGGTTTTTATATTTTTAAATGGTCAGGGGAAAAGAGCTCAAAGGAGTAATATTCCTCCTATTTGGCCTGTTAAAGTTATATGAAATTCAAGTTTAAGTTCATAAATAAAGTTTTAAGGGAACGCTGTGCCCATTTGTTTATGTTTTGTCTGTGGCTGCTTCCGAGCGGAGCTGTGAAGGAGCTCACCCCAAAATATGACTCCTTGGTATTTTGAATTAAGACCCTTGGAGATTAATAAGCCCTTGAAAAAGAACAATGGACTTCTATCGTGCCCCTATTATCTCAGTATATTGCAGGGGGAAAAAACAAATGATCAACAATGCAACCAGACCTGGCCCAAATTATTTAAATATAATCCCTGTCCATCAGGATGATTTAATTTGCAAAGAGAATCATTTACAAGTCCCCCCATTTGTCCTCCCTAGCACCATGTCACCCCTGAACAGAACTACCTGTACTCCTCATTTCCCCTCCCCTCCAAAAAGACACGTATAAAAACATTTGAACTTAACTGGGATATTCAGTGATTCTCCCCATGTGCGTGGTAAATAAACCTTTCTCTTATTAATTTGCCTTAATTGTGAGTTGACCTTTCATCAAACTTTTGGGGGAAAGGGCAAGTCTCCCCTCACCCCTACTGTTAGGTCTGGCAGAAGGTAAACAGGTGGCAAGGAAGTGGCTATGGGCAGAGAACAGGAACCGAATTGTAGCTAGGAACCAAACTGCAGTTAGGAACTGTTCCCTAGTGTAAATGTACACAATAAAAAGTTCCTAGTAACCTTTAACAGACCTTTAGAGCTCATTACCATCTAATTAGCATAACTTGGGCGGAGCCTCATGAAGAATTCTGGGGAAGACACATGCGCAGAAAGGGAAACTGTTACATAACCAACCTCTTGGCAATATGTGACCACAACCTGTCAATCGCCCCAAAGGCAGGAAATGACAACCAATCCTGCCAGGAGAAAGGTGGGACAAGCTAGTGAGCTTATAAAAGGCAGCTGTGCTCAGCCTTTGGGAGTCTTTCTCCACTCCTGGAGACTGACCCATTCCACTCTCTCTGGAATGTATTTTCACTTTGTATCTTGCTTCCTTACTTTCATTCATTCTTTTATGTGATAAACCATTTGTATAAAATTGCTCTGTGTCTGTGATCACTCCGTGATTGGCTCTCAACTGAGTAGCCATACTCATTCTTGACACTGGGAACGGGGGGGACCAGGGAACATCCACACAAACCTAATAGTACAGCTGGGTAACTGCAGCAGAGTCTGTCTGGCCCACAAAGCCAAAAATGTTTCCTATCTAGCCCATGGGGACATTTCCTTTCCAAACCCAAATATTAAAGTATTAATAGGTTCTCTCTAAACTCTCAGTCACCTGGATATTTGAGAGCATAAGTGACAAGCTTTATTTACTAGCAAGAGGATATGTTTTTTGCTGTGTTCAGGTGACTAGTTACACCGTACACAGTCGCCAGAACTATACATGAACACCAAACAACACAGGCTCCTAATCAGGGTGGTGTCTAAGAGGGAGGAATAAATGATTAGCTGAGAAATTAAATCTTCTTGCATGTAAGGATGACAGCTCTCAACAGTGACACTACTTATCCAAGGTGTTAAATGCTTTCCTTAATTCCTTGCTCAACAAGCTGGGACATTCACACTTTGAGGGGAATAAACAGCTGTGGCACAATCAAAACGAGAAACAGAGAGAGACAGCGACAGAGAGAGAACACAAAGTGAGCACCCAGGACAAGGATGCAGGAGAACGGACTGGCTGAGCATCCGTGGGAGGGAGAGGACCTTTGGGGTTTTATACCATTTTTCTGTGAGGACAGACCAGGTGTCTTCAAACATGGGGCATGTTCCCGGCCACCCTCCCCACAACATTCCTGAGGTGACTCTTCCCCGAGATCCTACGTCTGTGCAGATATAAATAACACTGAGTGCTGCCTCCACACAGATGTGGGCAGGATGGATGTGTCTCTAATCGAGAGACTGCCCAGTGGGCTTAATGGAGACCCTACTACACTAAGTCACTTCAGCAATGAAACAAAAGGCCCACTTCTCACTTGAGAATCTGTGGTTTTTCAAAAATACTCTGGGCTCTAGAGCACTCTACTCATCTCTTGTCACTCCAAACAGGTACTATCGTATTTGAGAAGTATTTCCTCCGTGTCGTGGAAGTACTTCACTTTGCAATTCTGCAGCAGGCCCATATTTGTTAACAGCCAGAAAAGTAATTTTGAGCACTATGTTAGCTCCAAACATACACATACATGTAAACACTTGCACACTCACATACACATTCAGGCGCACACACACACAGATATGCATGTGACATACAGGCACACTCACATACACACATACAAGCAAACACGCAGATACACATGCACATATACAGGCACGCACACAGACACATATGTATACTCACACACACACAAGTATAGACATAAATACACACAGATACACATGCACACCCATACACACACGTGTATACCCACACATGCACATACAGGCACACATACACAGATACGCACGCACATTCACACACACACACACACACACTCTGATACACATGCACACTCATATACGTGGGGACACACACACGCACACACACACTCGAAAACCACGATATCTGCTGTTAGCATCATCCTTCTAGTAGGAGACTAGTGAGGGGAGGACAGGGTGCAGACACTTATCAGAACCACCTAAGGAGCTTGTATGAAACATGTCTGCTGCCCAGTAAATATCTTGTTTTCCAATCCACACGTAAAACTGTCAAAAGAAGGGTGGTGGTGGTGGCTGTGGGCAAGTGGGTGCCACAAATGGCAGATCCACCGGCTCAGAACCCCACTGTCCGGCGTCCACTCAGCTGCCCAGGAGCACTGCACCAAAACCTAAGTCGGAGGCTGTCCTCACTTCAATACCGCACAGCAGAGGGCATGCCTGCTCGTCCCGTCTTGCCGCTTTATTTTTCGTTTTCCAGTGTCACACACTTGCCTGCTCAGAGAAAAATTTAAGAGAGTTCCAACTATAATCGTGTGTCCATGGCCCCATGTCATCAGAAACATGAAAATCACCCTGACCTGCGGCCCGGGTGTCCACAGAATGCCGACCATACCTGGGGTCCTGGAGGGGAACAAGCGCCTACCTCGCATGGTGCCGGCTGTGCCAGGAAGGGCAGCTGCTGACAGAGGGGAACAGAGAGGCTGCCGGCTCGACGTGGCTGTCGGAGAACTTGGTGGCGTGCCAGGAGTGAGGCCTCCAGCTCAGCTCACTCTTCCTGGAAAATAACACAGGCGACTCAGGGACAGCACACACTGGATGTTCTCCTGCCAAGACAGGAGTGCAGGGACGGATGGCCACGGCCACACGGGCAGGTGTGCAGCTTCGCACTCGGGGGCTGCCCGCTGAAACCGCGCACACACGTTCTTTTTAGGTTTTTGTTCAGCGCCAATTTGCCCTAATGCAGAGCGGGAATAATCATAGGTTCCAAGTGTGAAGCAGCCCTCTTTAAAATTTACCCCTCCAGAAATATGTATAATTATCATTTACCAACTTAAAATTTTACAAGTGTAAATATACATAAAATTGATTCTAAATTAGTAAATAAGTGAGCAAATCTTGCCCTCTCCCACCCCAATATGACCAAAACCAGAATCTCCTCTCTTTTGCATTTCAGCACAGCTTTGCACAGGGCCCTGGCTCCTTGCAGAGAAGGAACTTGGCTGGAGAAATGGTCAATGAGTCCCGGATCACCCGGGGTTCAGGCTGCTTATCTATTTACCTAGGCAACCAAGTAACAGCTGGCTGGTAGTTTCCTAAGACCAGGAGATGCATCCTCCCCTGAGCCTCTCAGTGTGCACCTGCGGCGTCAACCAGGGGTCCCACGGAGAATCACAATGCCCCGGAGCAGCAGGCTCGACTCCCTGCCAGACAGGGCTTCTGACCGTGAGATGTGCCTTCCCGGCTCCCGAGGCACAGCACCCCACCCCACGTGGGGCTTATTAACATTTTGGCCACACCTGCCCAGGTGTAACAGGTGTGTCGAGTTGGAAATCCCTACAACGTCAGTGAGGTAACAGAGCCTCCAAGAGATGCTGCCAAGCGTGCAGACCCAATCCTCTCCCAGCTTTATAGTAGCAAGTGAGCTGTACTTGTCTCTTCTCTAGTTTGGGACAGAAATGACCTCACTTTGGAAAGTTGGCAGCCCAGTTGAGAACGTAGAAAGAGCTCAACTGAGTCTCGTTAGGTACTTTACGGAAGTCAAACATTTTTCCCAACAGACAAAATATTAAAGACTGATACACAATAAAGAATATCTTACAAAATAAAACAAAAAAGCATTCATAACACAAACCTTTTGATGAGTCAGATCGTTTCAACAAGGAAAAGTATATGTGAGGCAAAATGTGGGAGGTGTTGACTTTACAATAATAGTTCCCCATGAACCAAAGAGAAAGCATAAAACAGACAAATTCATCACACCACAGAAGGACAGGAATTGTAAAACCCAGACCGTACCTCATAGAATTTCTCAAAATCCTCTAAAGGAAGGTTCTGGCCATGTGAATTTCATTTTCAGCTCCCGTTTTCTGTGCTATGATGTCCACGACTTCTTTCATATTCCTTTATAGTTAATTAATGAAGGAAATAAACCAGACTGACTGAAAATGGGAGGCAAAGAGGTGGGGGGAGAAGGCTGGGAAAAGAAGATGCCTAACACTCACGGCCACGCTATTTCAAACCCGCCACTAGAAAACTGGGCTGCCAGCTGGGATGAATGGGACGGCAGTTCGCCATGGGTAGAATAAAAGTTCTCCCAGAGAAACTACCATTAGCAAGCACATATAAAAACATTAGGGACAGATTTTGTTCTCACAAAGTATGTGTGGTAGACTACGAGGAGTCCAACAACCCTGAGACACCATGTTGTGAGGGAGCCCAGGCAGCCCAGGTGGTGGTGGTGTCTCAGCTCAAGCACCAGACACAGGAGGGAAGCCATTTGTACATTGTGGTCCCTGCAGAGAGGACATGGCAAGACACTGAGGATCCAGCTAACAGCCAGAACCAAGGCCTGAAACTTCTGGACATCTCCAGCAGTTCAAGACACCCCTGCAGAGGTGCCTGTTATTATCCCTGCTGTGCCCAGCCTGGATTCATGGCTTTGGCCCCAGACAGATGTGCCTCAACCCTAGGTGTGACCCCTCCCGAGTCACGGGTTAGGTTAGGAGCCATCCCCTTAGAGCTCTGCTGTTCCATCTCGTAATCACTAGCCACAGCAATTATTTAAACTGGTCAACTTGAAATGAAATTCACAGTTCAGCTCTTCATTCATGCTAGCCACATGACAAGTGCTCCACAGCCAAGTGTGGCCAGTGGCTGCGTGCTGGATGGCGTAGATACAGACCATTCCCTGCACTGTGGGAAGTTCCCCAGGCAGCGCTGCCCTTAGAGGTATGTTGAGCCAACTTGCACGGTAAGAACACTGCTGCCTGCCTGATGACCACCTTTTGGAAAGCTGCTATAGCAGCTTCTTCATGTGAAAATAACCAGCCACAACACACAGCATGCTTCTGGGTATCTCCACAGAAGTCAAGTGCTTTGTGCTAATATAATTTTACAATTGGAAATTCTATTTTACGCCAAGAATTTTGGGGCAACTATTCATGCGGCAGAGATCATCAGAATAGAGGGTACCAATCTTCGATCTGCTTCTGAAGATACCTAAGAAGCACTTTCCTCCCTGAAGACACAAAGTTTCAGTTTATAGAACTGTTGCAAAGCAAATGAATCATCCCCTGGGACCTATTCCTCAAATTGAGCCTGAAAAGGACCTACATCTTTAGCTTAGTCAGTTACTGTTAGAGGGGAGAGCAGCTTGGTGGTAACATTAACCTATTAGCAAAAAAAAACAAAAAAAAAAAACCTAGAACTAAAAAACAAGTCTCATCCTTCCATTGACCTCCTGCAAGAATAAGGATTAACTCAGTGTTGTAAATGAATCAGACTGTGACCACAGAAGCAATCTAGTAGCTGAGGGCTAAACAATCCCGTTCCTGTACCAAAATGCCATCTGTTAAAATCGGAATACTATGTTTTAAAATAAAATTGTAATAGTAATTAATATTAATGGTTAATGTTATCATTTTGGATTTATTCTTCTACCTTATTAGTTTATTCTATAATGATGATATTCAGATTACATCCAATATTGACTTGAAGAGCTGGCCATTTGACCAAAACATATACCATTCCATGGATGGAAGGCTGAACAAAATGTGGTCTATCTCTATGGTCCCCAGTCCCTGGGCCATGGCCCGGTACTAGTCTGTGGCCTGTTAGGAACCTGGCCGTGTGTCACTGCCTGAGCTCCACCCGCACCCACCCCGTGCCCCGGTCTGTGGAAAATTTGTCTTTGGGTGAGCAAGTGAAGCTTCATCTGTGTTTACAGCCACTCCCTATTGCTCATCTGAGCTCCGCCCTCCTCCATTCAACTGTCTTCCATGAATCCAGCCCATGGTGCCAAAAAGCCTGGGGACCACTGGTCTATCTATACAATGGAATGTTACTCAAACATAAAAAGGAATGAAGTTCTGATACATGCTACAACATGGATGACCCTTGGGGACACTGTGCTAAGAGACATTAGCCAGTTACAAAACGGTAAATACTATATGACTGAACTTACATGCAGTGCCTGAGTCATCAAAAATCATAGACCCAGAAAGCAGAACATTGGTTGCCAGGGGCTGGGGGAGGGGAGAACGGGACATACTTGTTTAAAGTATACCCAGTTTCAGCCTTGCAAGAATAAAAGAGTTCTAGAGATTGGATGCATAATGGGAATATACTTAACACAACAGAACACTTGATCATGGTTAGTATGGTAAACTTTATGTATATTTTACAATTACAAAAAAACCAAAATGTATTCTGTGTATCTCCAATAGCTATGGACAACCCTGTGGATGCGTCCGTCAGGGGGACACAAATGCACATAGAGAGGTCAAAATGCAGGCCAGAGAAAGAGAAAAGAAAGATAGGAGAGCCTGTCAGAACTGGGGGCTCTAGAGCCACAGAGGCTGGCGGCATGGCACAGGAATGCATGAGGGCAGCTCCGGCGAGGTCGTCACAGGCGGGAAGGGACCACGCTAGGGAAGGTGAGACGTCCGCACATCCATAACAGCATCTTACCTGGCTCACGTCTTTGAGAACTGTCTGCAGATAATGGGCAATGCTGTAGTAGGCAAGGAATAAAGGAAAACAAACTCAGCAGCTCCTTTTTATACAGACAATACACAGATACATGTGCCGATTTCAAGAAGGCATAGTCAGCAGTTATGATAGTAATGAGGGCCGTTTTTAAAAAGAAACAAAGGAAGACACACGGTGAAAAGGATTATGCTCCTGCTATAACTAAAGATAATGCCGGTTACTGGGGACAGTGAAACTTTCCTAAAATAGGTGTGCTTTTTTCAAGTTCTCTGAATTTCCTGGTACCTAATGAACATGTCTGGGAATTAAGCCAGGGTCGGGCTGTTTTCTTTGTGTTAACGCCTCTGGGACAGCGGGGTTTGCTGCTCTCTCAGTCCCGGGGAGCTGGGCACAGAGCACTCTGGCGCCACCTGGAGCCCACCCATAGTTATGGTCCCTCTGCTCAGCTGCAGCCACCCCCAGGTGGACAGGAGGTGATTGAAGATCCTCCTCTCAACAAGGTTGTGGTATTTCCTCCCACACAAGATACACAGATACACGCAGACACACACACACACACACAGCTTTAAACCACCTGGTCCCTAGAACTGAGGGTGCTAAGAGCAGGACGACAGACACGATTCTGTGCGTTTCCTCCCATCCTGCAGGCTTGGTGGGCACCTTTCTTTTCCCGGTACATCTGGTTTGGTGACCATTCTCCCAAAACATAATCTTTAATTAGATTATATTTACTCTTCCTTTCACACAACAACCAAAACGGCTTGGTACTGACAATATTAACCGTGGGTCTTCTGGAACTCCAGATGAAACTATTCATTCTAATGGAGGGATCCCCTGACATTCTTTCTCACAAATCATATAACAAACTTAACTGAAACTTACTTCAACTTTTTAGAATAATTTTATGTGCTAGGTAGTCTTTTTTTTTTTTTTGAAAGGACAGGCTTCAGATCACAACTATTAAAAAAGTGCTAGTATGTCCTTAAATATTAAGAACCACAGATCTAGAGATCAAATATTCTGTTTCATTTTTAGGAGAAATTATTAGAAGAAATGCTCCTATGAAATCTTTATTATTCACAAAAGAGAGCAGAATTCCTTCTCTCACCTCAGAAAACAAATAAATCAACATCAGTGTTGAGTTACCTTCCTAATCTTTTATAAGAAAGCAAAAAAGCAAAACCTCCCAAAAGAAATACACAGTTTGGGTTGTGCGCCCACCCCCAGCTGAGGTGGGGGCCAGGAGGGAGGGGCCCTGGCCCGCTGGGAGCCCACATCTGCAGTCTGCACCCCCGCCTGGACACTATGATGGGAGGGCTGCACAAGTGTGCAGCTGGAGGGCTTCAAGCCTGGTTGCGGGAGAGAGGAAAATAAAGAATGGTGTCCTGGGCATCTCAGGGTCAAGAAGAGTCAGTGTTTGAAAGAGCCAGAAGTGGGAAAGGCCTTGAGGATGAAGGGCCAGGCTGGGAAGCACCAAAGACATGCTGAGCTTCCTGATGTTGCCGCTCAGAGTCTGGGAGGGGCACAAAGGGCAGAGGCTCCGGGAACACCTGGGGCAGGGGAAAGGAGAATTTGTCTGGCAACTGCACACACTCTTCCGACTCTTTTATATGAAAAGCACATCCCTCCGGACATCAAATGACCCTGCACTTCCTTCCTTTTCCTGCCAGTCCTTGCAACACAGCTCTGGCCAGATCTCCCCCTCACTCCAGAAATTGCCTGGCACACTCCACAGAAGGAAGTGTTGGCTCCTGCTGGGAGGTAGCTACTCTCCCAGCAAAACAGGCCCCAAGGCAGGATTGTCACAAAAGATTTAGAAATAATAGGAAATAAAGAAATAATATAGATGGAGAAATGATTGAGATGGAGACAAAGTGCAGTTTAAAGTGACGGTGGGGGTCAGAGGTCTTCCAGCATTCCCGTGAGCTGTGAGGCCCCAACTGAAACCCCATATCGGTATTTACTGTTACAGCAAATAGTTGTCTCTTGTTAGAGAATTATGTATACAGATCATATTTTGAGGTTTCCAGGGGAACCTTACCTAATTCTGTCTACAAGAATACACGGTTACAAAATTTTTCTAAGACAAGTATGTTAAGCCCCAAATTAGAAACAGACCTAGCTGAGCATACACATTTAAGATAAAATGTATAAAATGAGAACACTGAGTCTGTGCACTATTCTAATCTACTTCTTCTAAACACAGAGACATGTAGTCAGCAGTGAAGCAGGAATAGCCTTGAAGTGTAGGATAGTTCCAGCTGCACGTTATCTGCCGGGCAGGCATTCTAATCAATTTCTCTGCCAAGACCCAAAATGAGCTTCTGCTTTGCAAACAAGCTCAAGGCAATGGCCAGCAGCAAAGAAGAAATGTTGCTTTACAAACATCCTCTGACAATGCCCCCCTTGTTGGAAGTGGCTTCTATTTTGTGAACTAACATGTCCACAGATTCCTTCAAGGCAAAGCCCTGCAAAACTCCTGAAACCTTTCACATCTCTTAGCCTATTTTCCCAACAGGCTCCTGGGCTCTCCACTGGCTAGCCCAGCGGTTCTTAGGTTATACTCCCCGGGCCAGCAGCACCTGTATTACCTGGGGACTTGGTACATACAGCAACCTCTGGGCTGCCCCAGACCTATGTGTGCCAAGTGTGTGCGCACAGCCTGAGCAGTTCTGCACAGTGCTACCCCAACGCTCCCCCGCCCTCTCCCAAGCCTCCCTTTGGGTTGCAGCCCCTCCCCTCTGCCACCATCTGTAGAACTTCCAGTTCTGGCTACCGGTACAGCTGACAGAGGGTTACATCTCCATTGCAAGCCTAGCTCAGCTTCAAAGGACAGCTCCACTGCCCTATCCTTAGGAAAGATCTTGCTGGGGTTGGCTTCCCTCTCTCTCAGTTAGAGTCCCTCTCTCTGACCACCTGTCAGAGCTCGGCTGCATGCTCCCAGAAGGCAGGACCTACTGGGATGATCTTAACCACCTGGCTGGAGTACTCCTAACATACATTAACTGCATGTATAAAAAACACGTCAGAGCACTCTATAAATGATAACTGTGTGTGTTTACTGTAAGATAAAGGTCGACTCCCTAATGGCAATGTGGCAAGACTACAGAACGTTCTTTTACCAGGCAGTGGTGCGGACAATGCCGTGCAGTGGACGGTGACATCATGCCTGATAAAATCTATCGTCCTAGAAGATAAGAGTCAAGTAGTTCCTGCCTTTATACATAAAGTGAATTAAGGCAAGATAAAAATTCCCAAGTGACCTAAGTATCTGAAACTGATACAAGACAT